>MJUU01070998.1:54184-81066 GCA_002080025.1 Modiolus philippinarum
GGCTAAGTCCATGTTTTGCTATGGGAAACCCCAAAAATCAATCAAATCAAATTCTGAAATAGGAGGTGCACATCTACATTATGTCATAAAGACTGTGTTTAAGTTTCATCAAAATCTATTCAGTGGTTCAGGAGAAGTAGTGGATAAGGGATGAGTACCCTCAGGTGTAGCGGACGGACGGACGGATGGACGGAAAGATGGTATTGGAAACCCCAAAAATCAATCAAATCAAATTCTGAAATAGGAGGTGCACATCTACATTATGTCATAAAGACTGTGTTAAAGTTTCATGAAAATCTATTCAGTGGTTCAGGAGGAGTAGCGGATAAGAGATGGGTACCCCCTTGTAATGTAAAGGCTAAGTCCATGTTTTGCTATGGGAAACCCCATAATGGCTAAGTCCATGTTTTGCTGAAATAGGTGGTGCACATCTACATTAGCGGAAAAGAGATGGGTACTCCCTTGTAATGTAATGGCTTAGTCCATGTTTTGCCATGGGAAACCCCAAAAATCAATCAAATCAAATTCTGAAATAGGAGGTGCACATCTACATTATGTCATAAAGACTGTGTTAAAGTTTCATCAAAATCTATTTAGTGGTTCAGGAGGAGTAGCGGATAAGAGATGGGTACCCTCAGGAGTAACGGATGGACGGATAGACGGACGGACGGAAGGACGGAAGGACGGAAGGACGGACAACCCCATCACTATATACCCCCCACTTTTCAAGTGGGGGGTATAGTTTAACAATATTTTGTTTATAACTAAGCAGTATTGTTTTCTTGCAAGGTTGGCTTCGCTTTCCTATTTAGATTTTATTAGTGTTTGTTCTCCATTAGCTCTAGTCATAGGTTTTCAGTTTATGGACTTCCAAATATTTTAAATTTGATCTGCACTGAAGTAACATAAACTGATGAAATGGTCATCTGCAGAATCTAAATTAACAGTGATTTCGGCATTTTGTTATTTTTTGCCATATCTTTGAACTCGATTTTGTTATTTACTTTTTGTGTACATTCATTGTGCTACTGCTGTTGTTTCAAACTGAAAGGACACCTACTGATGGTAATGCTTAAAACTGACATTCCAGTATACCTTGTAAGTATATTTAATTTGCATGGTATTTCAATACAATAATGGATGTAGAAATACATTAGCATGGGGTATATTTTTTCAGAAGAACAAATAACGTACGATAAGAACTTAAATTCTGTTTTAATTTCTGAAAGCATGTATGACATGATTAAAAACTTCTTAAGGGTCTTACAGTAATTCTGGTCCAATCAACCAAAGGCCTGCTCATCAAAACTGTAAATTAAATGTATAATAGTAACATTCATGTTAAGCTTAGCTAGTACTAATGGTTACTGTGTTAACGCAAAAAAAGTTCCAGCACCTTAAAGTATAATTTTCACAAAACTGAGGTGCATATGAAAAAAGAAACACTTTAATTGTAAAAATGTAAATTAATCATTGTAGTTTTATTTCTAATTTGATTGCATGTGCCAATGCCACTGCTGGAGTAACAAAGGTCCCCAGGGTATTCACGAGCTCAATAGTCAGACTTGTCTGCATGAAATGAAATTTCCTTGCATTTCACAGAAATTACTGTTTTTATCAAAATTCTAACCCTTGAAAATACTGAGGCTTCATGGCGTGTATGGCACTCGGTGATGTCCTTAGTACTGGATTTGGCCTCCTATTTCAATATTTTTTGTAATGAGTCCTTCTTTTATTTTACTTGTTGATTATTGTTTTCCATTTGATTTGATTTTAATGCTGCTGATGAGAAGTTACTCCTTGAAACACGTGTACAGCATAACGAAATTGTCTGTTTTGATGCAACTTGGGTACTTTACTATTTTGATATAGGAATTAATGTCTAAAACCTGAAATATTTTTTTTTCAGAACACAAAAAATTAAGGTTGAATAAAAGTTGATCCTCTTTCCCAAATCCATAAGCCAACAGTAGCATTGTTTGCGTCAGCTTTTCGGACCTTATAACCTTGCAGTTAACTGAAAGATGTTACCATAACATTTTTTCGAAAATTTATGTTGTAAAGATGTGATATAAAGTGTATCGTAAAACTTTACCGCTAAACGTTATCAATGACATTGATATCCGGAAAGCGTTTAGTGTCGAAAACCATTCGGGATACCTCATTAAACGTAATGGAAAAAAAGTCCATTGTCAAAAGAATAACTATGTACACTTTAGTCTATATAACTTAATGTAGAAATTACTGAAAGTCTCATTTATCAATATCAGACTTTGGAAGACTTAAATACAAGTGTGAAAAAGAAAGGAAAAATGGTAAATGTCAATTCCATCTCCGGGTTAAAACGACCCAAAGCATCTAGGGGTCATCGTACTATTTTTTTTATAATGCACCTGAACTTTGTTGTCATCTGTGTTTATTAGCTGTAATATAGCAGAATGTTAGAAATTCTTTAATTATAATGTTCGGAGTGAGGTATTCCGATTACTTCAGAAATAGCTTAAGTCAAATGTCACCTTCCCATGCAAACAGTGTTGACATGTTTTCGATGACACATAAACGGCAGTCCCTAGCGAAATTTATTCTCATGTCTTAGCAATGTCCATTTATGATGAAAAGGTCATTTGAAACTATTTAATAAGATATTCGAAAAGCGTGAATGTTTTCCTTAATATATATTTGCCAAAAATAAAAAATCGGCATCATGTGGTAATACCGAAAATTCTTACAGGCCATACATTTGTTTTCTCAACAACATACTTCAATGTTTGTATCGTGATTTAGGATGATCTTCTTTATTTTATTCCAATAAAGCTTTTTTTTCTTCATGTGTAAACTGTACCCGATAATTAGGTCAATTGCCTTTTTTATTCATTATGCAATTAGATTTGTTGCAGATTTTTTTTCGCTTATAATACTTGGTTTTTCTATCATTAAGCACTTTCGCTCTGGCACAAATAACTAAATACCGAAGTAACTGTGATGTTAATTTCTGCATATGCGCATACAAACTAATGATTATATCGATAGCAATGTCCGCAACACTTTATTAAAATTTTTATTTCAAAGATAATTCATCCCCTATATTTGTGTTCATCATTATTACTGACTCAGTTCTGAGACAGCACAAGAACAGAAACCAAACATAATTTTACTTTACTTACGGCATTTCGCAGATAAACTTATTGGAATCTGAACATTTAGCATCATTCCAGAATCCTTTATAACCGTCACTTGTAATTAGGCAGTCCTCGCCTCCACCGGAATTGTTTGGTTCCCCTGGATACCAGTTTGAATAATCAATACCTGCTCCTGTTGACGCCCATTCCCAAGAATTCTCAGAGAACTCATCTGTACCATCGAGCCAAAAAACTCCTAAGGTTAAAAATGAAATTGTACTTGTTTAAAGAAATAACTTACTGCAAACTGTACGAGAAATCTACATTACAAAATCTTTTTCCAGCTTTGTTTTCAAAAATAATATTTAACTGCAGCTGAAACTTTAAAAGCATTTGTTTCAACAATTTAACTAAATTTATAGCAACATGACCGTTGTGAATGTTACAGTCCACTAGATGTATACAGGAAGATAGAAAAAAGAAGGAAAACGGGTAATGACTGTGTCAAAGAGACAACGACCCAAAGGGGAGAAATAACAACCCAAAGCCACCATAAGTTCTTCATTGAACGGTGAGGAAACCCCACACCAAACACCAAACGGCAGGTCGGAGTCGGCCCCTAAATAAAGAGTAATCGGGTTCAGCGAAATAAACATCATCCTAGACTCCTATAGACATAAAGTAAACTAACAAAAAAACAGACAAGACACACAAAGGCTTAATAAATTTCCTGACTTAGGACAGGCGCAAACCTGCTGCGGCGGGGTTAAACTAGTTTTATTGGGCCCAAACCTTCCCCCTTTAGCCAAAGTGAGATAGTACTTATACATTCTGTGCTTTTAGTAATTTATTGCAATGTAACTCAACAGGATTATGCCCATACAATTTTGCTTATACTTTATCGGGTATCTACATAATATATGTCCTATCAGATTTTAACTAGTTCATTAAATCGAAAAAAATATATCCTATACATCAGGACATTTCACATCCAAACTTCTATGGCAATATCATTTACAAAGCACATAAATTCAAATATTGTTCTTCAAAACTTATTAATCCGTTGAACAAACTTATTCATAAAGGATATAAATACAGCATTGTTGTTAAATCTTTACTTCTGGTTTTTGTTGGCTAAAATATTGATCATCTCTTAAATGCTTTACACCATAGCTAAATTTAAATAATTTTTCATATTGGCAATATTTGGCATTGCAGAATATCATGTTCTTCTTTCATAATTGATGATGTTGTTATACCAACTCTATTCAGAAGTATTTCAATTGAAGTTTCATATGTAAGAAGGCTTGATATCATAGTCAGCGGAAATTATGTCCTTAGATAGCTGTCAGTAACTGCGAGCATTTGTCCGGACAGTACCTGTGTGTATTGTCTTCATGTTTTATATACTTCATTGTAAGGTACTCGTCTTGATAAGTTGGACTTTTTTCTAGTTTGATTTTTACTGTGAGTCTTATTGTGTATTTATTTTTTAGCCATTCACCACACATAGGGGATGGTTGGATTCAAGAAAACGAGTTTAACCCCACCGCAATTTTTGCGCCTGTCCCAAGTCAGGAATATGTTGGTCATTGGCTTGTCCTTGTCTTCTTATAAAATTTTAGTTTNCTTGCTATATGGGTTATTGTGAGGTTCCTCACTGTGTTGAAGACCGTACAGTGACCCCTAGATGCTTTGTTTTGGGTCGTTTTAACCTGGATATGGGATGTTGTCTGCTTGACATTTACCCCATTTCCTTTCTTTTTCATATATATTATAAATAAAAAAAATAGAATAATCTGTTTTAATAATATAACCACTTTACAAACATAATAAACTCAGCAAAAGAATAATCTGAGTCGTTATAAATAAGAACATGGCGACTTAAAGATTAGGAACAACAATTAAAGCGTTGTTCCATTTGCTTAATCTTACCATGTATTTATAGGAATTTTGTCTCATGTACATTTACTCCATATCCTTTTATTTGTTCATGAAAGCAAGGAGGAATATTCTTTTGTTTCTACAATGGATAAATAAAAACGTTTATCTAGTTCAATAATGGGGAAAAAAGACAAAAACTTTATCAATTGTCTTTTAGGGGCAAGTGTGCCCTACATAAACGATCATATAAAGAAGGGATAGAGGTCAATTTACATCATGTTTGTTTTACTTCAGTGCAATATAGCAGAGTTCTCAAAACAAAGGAAAAACAATAAAAACTAATCTTTTGTGCATCTACATGTATGCACAATACATATATATATATGCATCATATACTGCAAACAATTTTTTTTTGTTTTGTTTTTTGTTTGTTTTTTTTTGTTTGTTTTGTTTTTTCTTTCCCTTCAAGATTGTTGTCATGGATTTAGTAGTCTACCTGTATTGGGTTTTATTCGTATGTTTATTATACTATAGGGAAACTGAACAGATAAAGGGAAGGTTTGGGTACCCATAAACCGGTTTAACCTACCGCTGGCTCTTGCTAGTGCCGGTACCAAGTCCGGCTGCCCCGAGTTCCTATCATTGTCTACGTTTGTCTTTTGTCTTACTCGTGTTCTTCATGTGTAGTTTCATAGCAGATTGTGGCATGTAATTATAATTTTCAGCCATTGTAGGTGTTTCCTGTTATCCATTGTTTAATTTTAATTATTTGAAAGAGCTGATTTAACAGACAAAATGCATAGTTCAAAGGAACACAGGTGTCGCCTGCACTATATATAATGAAGAATTCCCGTGTTTGTAATGTAATGTCAAGGTTCAATAAAGCCATGAAAAGAGATTAATATTAATATAGCAAAACAAAATACACGTACATGGTGCATATTTACAATATATATTAAATCATTCCTTCAAAATTGATGGAAAAAAGAACCCCATTTAAGTGGAGTTGCGGATAATGAAGGCATACTTCCGACTCGATAACTTTAAATGACATAGTCCAATGAAAACATGGGAATCTAGGAAAAATGGAAAACAACAAAAGCAAACTGAACTATGCACTTATACTGAAGCGTTCTTACAAATATGTTGAAAAAATACCAAGGGGTTTAGGACATCCTCTGCTATTCCGAATTCCTATTGTTTTTTTTTTTGTTTGTTTTTTGTTTTTTGTTTTTTTGTTTTTTTTTGTATTTCATTTGTGTTTTTCTAGTTGAGTTTTTGTGGATTGTTGCCTGTCATTGTAATCTTCGGACATTGCAAGTGTTTACAGTAAACTTTGACTTTTAATCCAAGAACGTTAAAATCTTTAAGACCACTTAGAGTTTGAAAATCTGGAAGAACAGCAAGTTAATAAAAACAAAACACACATTGCACATTAAAATATATAATGAGGCATTCCTGCAAGACGTGTTGTGGATAATGGAGGATTACCATTTATACTCCAATGAATTAAAAGCCAAAGTCAAAAATATAGCTAAAAATAAAGAAAAATAAAATGCATGCTGCACATCTGTAATAACTTTCAGCAACTTTGACTGAAAAGTACCAAGCGTTATAGGGGAGCAGATAAAGCGAAATATTTTGGAGCCATACACACAGATAGACAGACGGAAGTACGGATTCAAGGTGACGAACGTGATCCCTTTATATCGATCCTCCACTAGTTGCAGGAGACACAAAAACCACAAGTGCATAAAATAGATAAGGCTTTACTCACGTTTTATAATCAATGTGAACTAATTTTGCCTAAATACTCACCTATCATCTTAGATGCAGTCATCAGAAACATTATTTGATTCCAACATTTCGAAAAAGCAGAAAATGTAAGTCAAAGTAACTTTCATTAGCCTGGTTGCTGACTTACCATCAGAGATGCAAGTAATTGCAAGATAGGCCAAAGAACTAAATACTGAACACAGTATAATATTCGTTTCTGTAGATGGCCATTTCGGCAACTTCTGTTCCTTAGCAGATCAAATCAAAATATATAGAAGGCCTTAAATCAAAAGACTTATAAAGCTGATAGCGAAGTGACAGAATTCTGCGTTGATGGTTACTTTCCACCAAAGATGTATTCATACGTAAGGTTAGATGATCCTACCATATGTAGCGACCGCGATCACTACTCGTCTGACCACTCGAATATAAGTCAATCAACATGATAAAAACGGTTATTTTCAGCAAGATTTCACGTCTTCACGGATTTGACATAACCGGATTTTACTCAACCATGGATTGACACACTGATAGTGTGACGGGTGCCGCTAGCGGAACAGGATATGCTTACCCTTCCGGAGCACCTGATGTCACTCCCGGTTTTCATAGGAGTTCACACTATGAGTGCCTTAGTTCTTAATGTCGTCTTTTTATTTACGTGCATTGTAGCTGTCTCACGTCCTTGGTTTGTCTTTTTTTTCTGTTGCTGTTTTTGCCAAGTCTTTGGACTTCGATTTTTATGGTCATCGCTTCCCTTGTTCATTCGGCATTCTCCTGCGGTTGTTTCAAGCGATCCAATTTCCCTGCAGTCAAACCTAAAATCAAAAATGCATGCGCATTTCAGATTGGACCATCCTATCATATGAGGTGAAAGAGTTAAGAACTCGTCTGTTAACTTGCACGTGAGGTAATAAAACGAAAACTATAAAATTTGCCTGGATACTGACCTACTATCAAAGATGCATGCCTACGTCCAGTAAGATTATCCTACAATTTATAGTGACCAAGATCTGAACTCTTCCATAGACTTCAATGTTATTCAATTAAGCGGAGAGTGATCAATTTTGACTAAATGCTAACTTACGATCGCAGATGCATGCAAATGGCAATTCAGGTGAACTTACCATTTAAATAAATGAGAATGATCTTTGATGTAAATTTGACTGTGTTTGGTCAACCAAAGACGCATCTATATTCAAATGTAAAAATGGATAACAGGAAACACCTACAATGGCTGAACATTATAATTACATGCCACAATCTGCTATGGAACTTCACATGAAGAACACGAATAAGACAAATGTAAACAACGATAGGAACTCGGGACAGCCGGGCTTGGTAACGGTACTGGGAAAAGCCAGCGGTAGGGTTTAACCGGTTTATGGTACCCAAACCTCACCTTTATCTGTCCCGTTTCCCTATAGTATAATAACATACGAATAAAACCCAATACATGTAGACCACTAACTCTACGACCATAATGTTGAAAGGAATGAAAAAAAACAACACAGAATTTAGAAAGATGGGTCAAGGGGTGCTCGCCGCTAAACTGCCGGCTAGCTCAAGGATCCTAGTCTGCTGGTAGCACACTGTCGCACTATGGAAGAAAAATCAAATTCAAAACTTCCCGAAGGGTTTAGTCAAGAATCATCATAGATTTCAGTAGACATCGGCAGTATCAGTGAGAGGCCAGTATGTGTGCAAAATTTTCAGGTCATTAGGTCTCAAAGCTAATTCAATGGATGCAAGCAGAATATGTTTTCGATATCCCCTATTACGTAAAGAATGTAAGTTACGTCCCAGCTTTTCTGAGCTTTTAATCAATTTCTGGCATTTTTAACAACATTTCTGTAAAGACAAGGATTAGAAATGCCCTTAGTAATAAGCTGTTTACGAGTAACACCATATTTAGACATCAAATGTTCATATCTATTATAAAACTTCTTAAATGTATTCAACAACTTATGAAATCTGTAACCCTGTTGTAAAAGTTTGGCTGTGATAATAAGGTTACGTTCATTAAAATCGTCAAGAGTAGAACACACTTGTGCCAATCGTACCAGTTGATAAATATACACCCCATAAGATGGAGCTAGAGGGATGTCGCCGTCAAGAAAAGGGACATTAGTGATAGTGAAATCGAAATCATCCTGTTTATCATATGTTTCAGTTTTTATTTTACCGGAGTCAATAATGATAGAAAGATCCAGAAAAGGGCAGTATTTAGAATCATTGTTAGCTTTACTTAATTTTAGTTGTTGTGGGTAAATAATGTCTACATAATCTAAAAACTGGGGATTATCAATAGTGAGGATATCGTCAATATACCTGCTGTTATCATTGAAAATAGAAATAAGTTTATCATTGGCGACCCTACTCTGCATAGTTACAGAGACATATTATACAATTATTGACTTTTAATGAGGTCTATTCATGACTATACGGACCTGGTCCGTAAAGTCATGAGTAGACCGAAATTAAAAGTCAATTAATGCTTTATTAAATGATGGATGGATTTGTTGTGGTTTTGTAAGAACAATTTTTTGTACTTGTCCTTAGACCCTACGTAAAAAAAATATTTGAACGCTGTTAAACGGTATATTAGATATTCAGCAAAGAAGTCACGTGTGTATTTTTTTTAGTTTCATTGTAGAAAAGGTTTTTATCGGTTGCAACGGCGATCAAACCACTCGATCTCATTTAAAACATTCCCTTTATATGGATTGCTGGTATATATGGACGGCACACTCTTCTTGTATTAATGCAATCCTCTATTCAATGATTTTTCGCACTCCGTATCGAAAAGTTCTAACGTTTTTTGTTTGCAACAGATGTCACACAGCCGAATGCTAATAACAACGCGCAATTCGATTGGTTGTTTGTAATGAAACGTCGTCTCTGATTGCTCAAGTCAAAAACCCGAGTAGACCTCACGCGAAGTCTACTCATTCTGAGGTACAAACAAGGAAATGATGTCTTGACCAATCAGCAAAAATCAAAATTCATTATCATTTAATAACTCTTAATGTAGACATGCGTGTAGATGTCATCACGGACGCCAAGGGTACCTCAATAGTCACATTTAACTTAATAATAAATAAATAAAAGTTGTTTAAATGACATCTTTCGGTGCTGACCCGAAAGCCGATGATTTTTGAAACCTCACAATATCTAAATTTTTGTAAATGTTGTTGAAAACTAAGGAGTATCTCCCTCATGCAAAGCTCTGTCCCTAGCTGATTTTGGCTTTACATTCAGATCATATTGGTAATATGTTCTCTATCAGTTTTTATACATCTTTGAGTTTATGGTTTTCCAAACATTTAGATTTTATCTGCACTGATGAGACATAAGTTTCGACATGCGCATATGCAGAAAGTAAATTAACAGTAATTTCGGTATTTAGTTATTTGTTACCACTGGGTCGATGCCACTGCTGGTGGACTNCGAGTCCCCGAGGGTATCTAAATTTTTGTAAATTTTGTTGAAAACTAAGGAGTATCTCCCTGATGCAAAGCTCTGTCCTTAGCTGATTTTGGCTTTACATTTAGATCATATTGGCAATTTGTTCTCTATCAGTTTTTATACATCTTTGAATTTATGGTTTTCCAAACATTTCGATTCTATCTGCACTGAAGAGACATAAGTTGTCGAAATGCGCATATGCAGAAAGTAAATTCACAGTAATTTCGGTATTTAGTTATTTAACAAGTGCTTATCACAGTGACAACACATTGTACTATATTTCACGCCGCCTTAAAAACTATTGTGATCAAAATGAAATATTTTTATATAATTATTACAACACCATTTATATATATAATTACCTTTTCGTTTGACAACTTCTCCTGCAATAAATGCATTCTCTTGGAGATTGTCTATTATAACCAATTCTGCGCCGTGAGCTCTACACGTACCCTGTCCGGGGAAAAAAACTGGATACAGTACTTACATTGCATAACAAGAAACGCTGAATAAACATACAGTAAATCTGCATGATATCAATCAAGATGAGAAAGTGAAATTTCTATATTCTTTTAATCTTTAGGACCTTCTATGAGAATTGGTAATTTAATGGTCTTCTAAATGTTTAGATTTTATCTGCAATTTAATCTACAGTAAGTAAGCTATTCAATTATTTGTTTAATCGAAACTACTTTTTATGCGGTCCATATACTTTCCTGCCCTTTCTCGAAGATTTCTAAATACTTTCTTCTTAATTGCTTTCCAAAGCTATTGGTGAATTCAAGAATGCACTGAAGCTTTGTTACCAAATTGCATAGCACCAAATTTTCAAAGCTCCGATAATTCAAACATTTAAGATAGTAGACCTAGGCTAAGGGAGATAAGCCTTAAAATCAGTAAGACATTTGAAACAGTCAATTTCAGCGGCAATGCTTCTAAAGCATTGATTTGAAGAAGAATAAAAATCATCTATGTTACTCAGAAGCTTTGAATACCTTCATAAAAATGTTAAAAACAAACATCCAAGCGATTTTTACGAGTTATGTCACTTACCCTAGGTCTACCTCCTAAAGGCAAGTAAAAGAATACTTACCGCTGCAGCAACCCAGTTTCTCGTATCAGTACTGAAGTAATAACAGGACGAATTGTATCTCAGCCAATTATTATGGCAGGCTCCGTAGACACGGTAATGAAAAGCTAAAAATGATATTTAACTGTGGAAAATAAAGCTGTCTTAAATTGTGGGAGAGCGGATTAAATCAGAGATGCATGTTGTCCCCTTCATTATTATTTTTAATCATGCTTGTTACAAGTTGAAACTATATTCCAAAAATACACCAAAGTAAACATCGTGGTAAAAGACATTTATCGTTTACTTTCGTTATAAAAAATACAATCAACATTTTTGATTTCTTGTAAGAAAATCGATAACAAGCATACATGTGAAAAGGAAAGGAAATCGGGTAAAGGTCAAGAAGATAGCATCCATAAATGATAAAAATATCATATCAATATAGTAACTTTTATGATAAGTACGGAATGTGTATAGTAACATTTTTTGTATTTATTGTATAAAATATATGAATATCTTACCCAACAACAACAAAAATACTGGCTCCTTGAGACCCATTTTTAGTTTTGGAGTTCAGAGACCTATAAACTGATAAAACGTGTATTTAATAAACTGATAAGAAATATTCATATCTGTTCGATTACGTTGTAAAGCAGCAGTATACTCCATATAGACATGAACTCTAATAAGTATACTTCTGTTTACCAAAATTCGGAAAAAAAACTTCCAGATGCATGTAGATACAACAGATACAATAATGTGCATGCTGTAGGTACTGCAATGCAAAGTACGAACCATTAGTATACCAGTATTTGGGCTTATTGATTGCTCTTCTAGACTAATTAAGACACTAAAACTTGTTATTAAGCACTGATTCTTATTATATGTTACCTTTAAAAAGTCTTTCGATATTTCTAATTTACAAAATACGGGTTTCATTTTGTTCGGAAGCCAAAAAGAGGATCTCGATGAGGCTGCAGTGGGAATCAAAATTGACATTTCAAAGTACTAGGCGAAAAGTTGGAACGAAAGAAAGCTGAAAGAGGTGAAAGGAGAGGTGGTTTAAGAGCAATTAAGGGAATCGTTGAAAAAAAAACGGCCGCAATTTTGGGAAAGGGACCACCGCAAGTGACATTTGATTATGTTTCATTAAATTACAGATCTGACAGTCTATAACAGATCTTAACTTTATTTTCCAAGTAGCAGTTATCCGTTGGCATTCCTATTTAGATCCTGTTGGTATTTGTTCTCTATCAGCGTTTACAGTCCCGAGGGTATTCAACAGCCCAGTAGCCAATACTTCGGTACTGGCCCGAAAACCGATTTTATTTGAAAATTTGCAATATCTAAATTTAAGAAAATTTTGTTCAAACTTAAGGAGTATCTCCCTCTTGCATAGCTTTGTCCTTAGCTTATTTTGGCTTTCCCAATTAGATCCTGCTGGTAATTCATTCTGTATCAGCGTTTACATATATTTCGGTTCATGGATTTCCAAATGTTTTGATTTGATCTGCACTGGTGAGACATAAGTTGTCGAAAGGCGCATATGCAGAACCTAAATTCACAGTAACCTCAGTATTTTGTTTATTGTCTTTATTTTATTTGTTTGCAATGGTTAGTTATCTTTCAAGGTTTAAATTTACAACAACTGGTCTGTAATGTATCAAAATCAGATTTGTTGGATATTAATCGTTGGCCTTTCATTAAGATAAAATAATTCCACAATATGCAAGTAGATTTGGTTGTAATGAATAGTACTTAAGTTATATTTAGCTACAGTTACAATGAGAAAAAAGAATGATATATTTTCTAGCAGAGAACTATTTAAGACTGAAGAGAACTACCCACCCTATAAGCTGGTGCTGTTAGCCTTCGAGTGATTAAGTTGAGGATTATCACAGACTATGGACAGCAGTTTACATAATCAACTTACTCGAGTCTAAAACCAGCCTGGTTGCAATTGAGAACAGGTGGTTAGCCGACCTTGTGATGTATGACTTAAGCATCTTGTACCGATCTGGAACACCCAATGCAGATGGTGATGGTCTAAGCAGGCTACCTGTTGTCAATGATCCAGGTAAGACAATATATAACTAATGAGTCAGTCCGTGCAATTTGCAATTCAACTAAATCCAGACCTTATGTTGAATATCTAACCGTTTCCTCAAATGAAATAACATTTCAAGATGATGGTTTAACAAGTAAACAAGTAATAAAAGACCACGTTGATTTGAAAGAAGCACAGCGACAGGATTCAACAATCAAACGTTTGAATGAAATGATTGCAGAAACAAGAAAACATTCTAAGTGAGATACGACTTTAAAGTCACCACTCCACCGTCTGAAAGGTATTGAAGATATCTTATAAAGAGGAGTCAATAGTGATCAAGGATTGATGCAACTACTCGTCCTTTCAGTCTCATGCACTATCAAGTACTTCAAGAACTATATAACGGTATGGATTATCTGATAAGGACTGCACTCTTTCATTACTGTTTTCAAGAACTACATAACATTTTATTATACTTCATGCAAATTTCTGATAAAATCCAGTCATTTCATTGGTTCTTCTCAATGTGGTATTTTGCAGTATTTTTTGTTTGCTCCGCCTTCCCCTAGCAACATGTGATATTTTTGCGTAGCAACGAAAATATCACAGGCTTCCCCTAGCAACATGTGATATTTTTGCATAGCAACGAAAATATCACATGCTGAGAACGAAGTTTGCCGAAATCGGAAATTGTCACCATCTCCGAGCGAGATTAACCGATTAGTATTTAGTCCTATTTACTGACTTTAGCCGAAACAGACAGTTCTTCATTTTCATGATTTATGTAAATTTCTGTCGCTAACATACATTATGGTTTTTGCAGAGGTGTCTATAGAGACAGCTATAGAATTTTTAGATACGAAAGACAGTAACTCCATGAAACAAACGTGCTGTCGCCGGAGATAGACCAGTAAATACTTGTTTCATAAAAAAATGTCAGTCCCTTCCTCTCTTCTGCTTCATATAAAATGTCAGTCCCACCTTCTCTTGAAGGGTTTTCAAATCATCAAATGTTGACCTAAATGTTGTGAATTCTGCAATTTTCCAAAACATGCAAACTCTTGTTCAGCCAACAGTACCATGAAATCATAAATCACAGCATTATACTATTATTTCTAAAAATAACTTGATTTTCATTTTTCATTTTAGTATTTTCCCGTTTTGATCTTCCATTTGGCACATGTTAGAGTTTACAAAATGTGGGTTCAGATGTAATTCATAGTATATTCTTGACTAAAATACTTATTTTTTTTCATTTTATTCAGTAATAACGTAAAAGGAAGGCATTCAGTATAATAAAAAACATACTGCCTTCATTGGAGGGTGTTATGGTAGATTACCACACTTAGAAAAAATATCACATGAAGAGAAAATATCACCCTCGACGCTGTCTCGGGTGATATTTTTCTTCATGTGATATTTTTTCTTCGTGTGTTAATCTACCATAACACCCTCCACTGAAGGCAGTATGTTTATAATGGCTTATCTTGTAAGGACTGCACTCTTTTATTACTGCGTTTAATAACTACATAACAGTATGGATTATCTGATAAGGACTGCACTCTTTCATTACTGCGTTCAAGAACTACATAACAGTATTGATTATCTGATAAGGACTGCACTCTTTCATTACTGCGTTCAAGAACTATACCACAGTAGGATTATCTGATAAGGACTGCACCTTTTCATTACTGCGTTCAAGAACTACATAACAGTATGGATTATCTGGGAAGGACTGGACTCTTTCATTACTGCATTCAAGAACTTCATCACAGTATTGATTATCTGGTAAGGACTGAACTCTTTCATCACTGCGTTAAAGAACATCATCACAGTATTGGGTATTTGATAAGGACTGTACTCTTTCATTACTGGGAGACAGGTTTACCAGCCAAGAATTGCTGAAGATGCCATGGATTGGATAGCCGATTGTGTTAAATGCTTACGCAGGAGAGTGCCTCCAAATTATCGAGCTCAACTGGTACGTATGTAGACAACAACACTTCTAAAGCTAATTTGCATGATTTATATAACCCTTGAACATACCTGAAAGACTCCATGCATACCAAAGAGGTAATTTTGAGTCCAAAGTCAGTGAAGAAGTTGTTATAATCCCCAGGGTTTATGCGAAAGATTTAACCGTACACTTTTAGTATGTTGGGTACACTAGAGCTTGAACAGATGTCAAACTGAAAAGCATATGTTGGACCATCAGATTATGCCTGCAACTGTACGCGACATGGCTCCACATGTTTCTAACCATTTTATGTAATGTTTGTCAGAGACCCTCAACTATTGGTTGATATTATATTTTGACGTTCAAAAGAACAAAGGTCACAGAATACATCAAAGATTAAACAGATACATGAAGATGAAATTATACTTACAAGTTGGCCAGAGAAGCTTCAGAAAAATAAAAACAGAAGCAGAACTTGGCTATAATATTAGTGTCAGAGGAGCAACTATAACTAACGGTGACAGAACACTTGTCAAGATAACTGCTTTTGATGGAAAACATAAAATATCTGACAAGAGGGAACAGGAACCTTACGTATATTGTAGCCCTTGTCCAGGTAAACGCAGAATTTCCAGTATTAACTGTAAAGCATGAGATTAGTATGGATAGAAGAGGTAATCTACATGCAAATTTATGAATTCCTGTTTGATATGTACAAATGTAAGTGATAAAATTGAGCCATCTGTAACTTGTGATAATAAATAGACAGCAGATGGTTAAGCCAACTGAAACACTAGTGGCCAAGAAGCATTTTCGGATAAAGATATTGACGTCATAGTAGACCATAGTAGATCATGAACCTGGTGATAGTAGTGATGTAACAATTACTGCAGAAACATCACAGCATGGGGACCCTTCAGTTGAATATTATATGACTGTAATGCCGTTAAGGATGTATTCTGGTGATGTTTCAGTCTCTTTGAAATCTCGTTTGGAAATAATTGTAAAATTATTTATAATTTATGTACAATAGCAATGAATTAACAAAATTGATGTTAATCTTTAAATTGTGTCAAAAAAATATTCATTTCTATCAAGTGGATTCAGAGTAATTTTCAAATTGAAAATTAATGCCATAATTGGCTGTTGGATTCATGTCAAATTCATGTCAAGTGTTATATATTTTTGCAATAAAAAATCACAAAACAAATGAAGTTTTAACCATAAGCTGTTTAAAAACATTAGAAAATCTAAATTTTTAGGGAAATATGGAAATGCTGAAATAGTCCCTAAAAAGCATAAAAATTCGACCAAACTTTCTTATATCAACACCAACATATGTTTTTTGGGGGCTGAATTTGTTCATTCCTTCTATTTACAGCTTTTTAGAAAGCTAGATTTTTTCAACGAAAATAGTAAAAAAAAAATGGGCAAAATGCCTAAAAATGCGCAAAATGCTAAAATTTGTCACTTTCAAACATCAGTAGCAAAATAATTTGCACAGCAACCTATGCATTTTTCTTTATATATTTAATTTATAGGGCAAGAAAATTGCAAAAATCAAGGTTTGAAAAAAAGTTAAATACTTTAAAATGTTGACTCCTCACCAGGGTACATCCTTAATAGTGAAAGATCAACACTATTCTCTAACGAATCAGAGAACCATTGAAAATCTTACAACGCTACATTTTGCATTTTCAACGGTGTTTGATTATTTTTGTCATGTTTGTAACCACAAAATACGATTTGATTACCACTAGACGGTACAGGACATCAGTGAATAAGTTGCCTGGTAATTTTCTAGCGGTACAAGACGAGGAAATCTCACACTTCTAAATTGAGCACTGATATGTCTCAAAAGTGAGATATTACAGATACTGAAGGGGACGCCCATTGTCAAACACCTGATAATAGTACTGCAGGAGATACAGATCTTGAGATATACAAGAGAAGCGCTTCATCAGTAGATACTAACATTAACACCAGGAATATAACAAAGGTGAATCAACAGGCCAACAAAAGAAAAGGTACCTCTTACTATGATGAGAGCAGACACTTATTGCAAAGGTAAACCAAGTGGCAAAACTTTTACTGAATCTAAGTCAAGATTCACACCCCATGCCTACATTCTATTACCTTAAAGAGAATACACAGTGTATACATTTCAAACGGGAAAAGTTACAATTGTACACAACGTGTCTTTTAAACGACCGCATATTTAGAATGTAAACTTGGGATGAAAACTTTGACTTCTGTTCAGTTAAACTTTTGCCACTTGGTTGACCGTAGCGATATGACTTATCCTAATTTGCAGCAGTGAGCATAAGTTACATAAAAGTCCAATGTATTGACACACTAGCCAAAAAGGAAATTATTTTGAGTTACAGACAGATTGTTTCACACTATTTTAGATATTATTAGATCCAAACCTGATTATGGTAAAGGACGGGACCTCATTTCACAGCTTGGGGGAAGTGTATGAATGCTAGGAATTTTTAGGTTTTATTAAAATATTGCTTTGTAGCTAATTAAAACAGGGGTTTATTCAATTGATATTAACTAATAAATGCTTTACTAATGTGGATTACTTAACTGTTTCCATTATATTGTATTTTAAGCATTTATATTATGTTTGACCTAACGACTACTACAGAAGAATTTCTACTTTTTAATCACCGAAGTTTAACTTGAATTAATTTCAAAATGTTTTTCCTTTTCGTGATTCAATTAAGCACAATTTTTATTTTATTTTCTATGCATTCTTATTGGTCAAATTCATTTTTCGGTTATTTTCCATTGTTCTTATACCCGGGGTTATCTGCAACAAATTTCCATGATGGAAAGATGACAATTTTGTCTTTGTCTGGTGTTGATTTAGAAATCTGATTTTTTTGTTGGAATATTTTTTTTTTATTCAATGTAATACAATTGATTTAATTGAATATGAAAGTATAACTAACTCGTATTGTTGAACATGTATTTATAACCAGTTAAAAAAAAAGTTTGACAGTTGTTATACTTGTATCAGAACTTAACTTGTTCTACATAATTCATAATGACAGAGCTCCACCTTACCTTTTCGATCCTTTACCCCAGTAGTAGGAGAAATAACAAACTATGCTGCCCGATGACAAATGTCTTAAGCTTTACATTGCTTTTTCTAAATATGTTTTTTTAATGTTTTTTTTTTTTTGCTTTAAAATTATATGCTGCTAGTGATTATATCTTATCTCAATTATGCATGCTGTATGGTTTGTGCATATTAATTTTGTGCTCTGTCTATGTACTTATTTTACATATATAAGTACTGTCCATGTCTTTCGTTGTGCATTTTATGTGTATTTATCTTTTTTTGTTGTTTGTTGTTTTTAAAATGTCCATAGTCGTTTAAAGACCTCTACAAGGCTTGTGTTGCTGTTATTTATGTATATATTGTATGACGGCTATAAAAAAAAGTTTACTTACTTACTTACTTACAGCGCCTGATGTCACTCTCAGTTTCACTGGAGTTCACACTGTAAGTGCCTTTGTTTTGAATGTTGTGATTTCTATTTCTGTGCTTTGTTTCTGTTTAACGTCATTGTTTTCAATTCTTACGTCATTGTTTTCTGTGTCCTCGTTTTGGCCTGTGTCTTTGGACTTCGATTTTTGTAAATTACACGCCTTTGTTCCCTCTGTATTCTACTGCCGTTGTTACTTACTTACTTAGTTAAACTATAACTTAAAAAAAACAATATGAACTATACAGTCCCTGATTCTCGATCGGAAATTACAATGAACCCTTTTTACCCCATCAACTATCCACGGATGGAATTCTTTAAACGTAAATGTAAGGCTGTCACGAAGTATAAGTATTTTTAAGAAATGTTCTGCTGAATTTCTTTGCTGAATTCAAATTTGGTTTAAAGAAAAACAAATATTATTAATAAAAAGATTCGTCATATGTGTAATCAATTGAATCATTTGTATAGGGTAAAGTTGATATTCAACCCATCTTGCAGCTGTGGATATCCATTTGAAGATGCAGTTCACTATATTTTTGAATGTCCAAATTTAATGACGCCCGCCATGATCTTTTTTCGAGTTAACAGTTGTCTAATGTCTTTTTAGAACTCCTTCTAGCAGGCGACAAATCCTTGACATATAATGAAAATTGTGTGCTATTTTTTTTAATTTTCATACATCAGAAGATCTCAACGGTTTTGATAATTCTAATGTAACTTTGTATGCATTATGAGATTTTCTCAATATGTGCACTGCATTTCTGAACTTTTTTATTTGTTTGCAGATTACTGTGACTTGATTTGTTACATCTTTAATTGAATGTTTAATTAATATCGCCATAATATTCCTATTTATATATATCTATATGGGAAAGGACTTTTTTAATGTTGTTTAACTTTTGTCCAATCCCTTTTGCGAATAAAATATGTTTAATGTAATGCCAGAAATACATTTGCCATATTGCAAAAGGACTCTTTACAGCTCATAATTATGATGTAAGAATATATGTATTTTTTGCTTTGTATAGTGTTTGGTGCTTGCTTTTTTGCCTTAGTGTTTTGAAGCTTTTAAGCTCAAAGCTTTAATAGTTATGAAATAACTAAATATGCTTGATTTAGTTAGTTATTTTTGATTCTGATTTTTATTTCACATATATGTAAAAGACTATGTAAGGTATTTACAACCACACATGCCTATTTTAAAATATGTAATTTTGCGTTCTTCATCAAATGAGACAAATATGAAAAAAAATGTAGATATGTCAATAATTGATATAGAATAGAACTGAACATGGACACATTCACTTTAAAACATTTTCCTTTACTGTTATTTATCGTATATGATATACAGTAGATTATAAGAAAGAATTATCTTTCTTTCCATAACTTTAGGATTGTTATTATCACATACTTAGTTAAAATATAATAAAAAAATTACCCCTTAATAAAACCAAATGATTTCAACAGAAAATCACGAGGCGGGCTGATATATATAGATTATTACATGACATTTTTCATATCACGCCCTTTATCAGCCCTAGGTCTTTATATCAGCCGTCAAATATCTTGATAACTAAGATATGTACATTGTCCTAAATTATATATATATTTTTGACGACCTTGAGAATCAGGTATATAGAAATGCGCTGTTTACGAGCGAGTACAAATTAATGTGATATTTCCTGACAACGTAAGTTTGTTTTTTTTCTGCAATAAAACTTAATTAAAAAGCGAATTCTTAATCAAAATGGACGACAGGATGAACGGGTTTAACTTCGGTCTATTTGGTTCAATCTTTGACGTCATAAGAGAATCTATACTTTGACGTCAAAATATTTAACGGAAACGCCCGTACTCGCATGTGATAAAGCTTCCGAGTAGTGACGAAGAAGCATGTGATAAATTCCGGAAGTAAGCGTGATAAAGCTTTATCAGACCGCTAACTGTGAAATCACAGCTTTTAAACCAGTCTTTTCATTCATTTTCATTATAAAACACACAATTTATCTTAGGGTGCAAATTAGCTATTATTTAGTCTAAGTATATGATAAGAAATTGTTATCAAATGCTTCCGGTAATTATTGCATACCTTAATTCATAACTCGGAAGATTTATCACACGCAAGTTCGTGTATTTCCGTAAAAACGATAAACATTGCACATTATATCGTTATATCAAATAAAGTATAATAACAAAATACTAATACTGCATTTTATAAGTATTAATATATTTTTTCGACTGAAAGTTGAAGTATATATATGATAGAAATATCATTACATGCAAGGACGTATATTTAGATAAATATATGTTACAGTACAAATTGGAATCCAGTAAGATCCAGAATCCTCCTAGCACAAATTGGAATTCTAATTTCTACTGGGACAAATTAGAATTCTAATTTGTACTGGATTTAATTCAGTACATATTGGAATTCCAATTTCCACTGGGACAAATTAGAATTCCAATTTGTACTGGATTTTATCCAGTATAAATTGGAATTCGAATTTCTCCTAGGAGAAATTGAGATATCCTGATATATACTAGTAGGATTCTGGATCGTACTAACTTAAATCAATAGAAACAGTAATAGTTAAGTAAAAACACCAGTAATATGTCCCTTCCACTAAAAGAATAAGATTTATTGTTTAATTGCAAAAAGATATAGATGTTTTGCTTCGACTCTTAAACCTATACACACAGTTTGAACTTCTGATCACTAGTTTTCATAAGTTGACTTTAAAAATGGAAGAAAACATGGTTGTATTTTGCAAAAAAAAATATTGGAATATAATTTTTTTTAAAGATGGCATACTTAAAAATTTCTATTCTGATACTGATTTTGTTGATTTTAGAAGTCTTCGTTTCCCTGGTTTAAATGTGGTAGATCCTGCAACTTTAATGATGGAATTTCACACTTTCAGTCATGTTAAGAAAATGTTCGCTGATAGCTGGCAGTATAACAGCCACAGTTTGTAACTGATCTAGCAAATGCAATACAATGCGATGTTCTTATTGTTATCGAAAATTTGATCTACCAAATGTCACCAAAATCCACCAATTGTTGCAACATATGGACAGCTATATACAATTATATGTCATTTGTCATTAACATTTTTTTACTATTTAGTTTTCATGAATTGAACTGGTGTGAAAAATATACTTATTATAACATAATCAAAAACTTTTTTCAGCTTTGAATGTCTGTAATATCAAGAATCCTCCTGAACAAAATACCTGTATTATTCTCGATCATACTAGAAATTTAGTAGGATTCAGAATCCTCCTAGTACAAATAATGATATCTCAATTTCTCCTAGGAGAAATTGGAATTCCAATTTAAACTGGATTAAATCCAGTACATATTGGAATTCTAATTTGTCCCAGTAGAAATTGGAATTCCAATATGTACTGAATTAAATCCAGTACAAATCGGAATTCAATTTGTCCCAGTAGAAATTAGAATTCCAATTTGTACTAGGAGGATTCCGGATCCTACTGGATTCCAATTTGTTCTGTAACATATACGTCCTTGTTACATGTCATTTTTCATATCACATCCTTCATTAGCCCGCGGTCATAAAATCATCCCTCCATATCGCATTCTTCATTAGCCCGCGGTCATAAAATTACCCCTTGATATCACATTTTTCTTTAGCCCGCGGTCATAAAATCATCCCTCCAGCCTGCCAGCTCTCGGGTTGATATAACGACCTAGGGCTGATAAATGATGTGATATGAAAAATGCCATGTAATAATCTATAATTATCGATTCGCGTTAGATAAATACACTTCCAATTCCACAAAATCGCTGTACAGGGTAGTCGAGAGGCAAACCGGAAAAAAAAACGGGTGCAGAACAGCCGGAAAAATTGTCAGGCGCGATTGTTCTGACAAGGTACAGGCATTTCAAATGGTTCAACCGATTAAATAGCGAGCTAACCCTTCTCCCTTTTATATTGTTGTTGTGTCCGCAACAGCAAAGCCTCTTGTAATGTCGTAGGCAGGACAGTAAAAAAGTGTTCACCCTAGAATTAAGCAAAAAAAAAAATCCTAAATAGTTATTTATTTCCTATTATTATTATCATTATTTATTTATTTATTTCAGACCGTAATTTTATTTTTCTTTTCACAAGGGACTGAGATCTCTGAAAGAAGTTTAGTGATTGAATAAGACGGAATTATTTAATAAGGCGGCCGCGGAGAGAACTGTGTGTAATGTGAAAGCCAAGTCTGTATAATTTGTGCTAGCTCTCATGTGAGAATCAAGTGAGAAACATACACTCCGTAAGAAAGAGAAGCTGGAATATTACTTTCAATGTTAGGGAAATTGATAATTTTGAAAATAAAATCGTTCATTTTGTCGTAAATTCTAGTACGGTGATGGCCATTTTCGCTAAAGTCGAGATGTAAGTCCAAAAAGAAAGATGTAGATCTAGTGGTTTCTGTCGTTTCCTTTATCTCTATTTCATATAAATTCAAAAATAATCGTGATACACTTCCATATTGGGTTATCAACCTCAGATATAATACACAGATGCAGAGATGTCACAGGTGCCTTATCCTAACAAGCTGTCTGTCTACAAATGTCTTTTAAATAATACTTGATTATTAATATTACACAGTTTGCGGTAACATAATTTCATATTTGAAATTACCCTTCCGGGGCACCTGAAGTCACTCTTGTTTATTGAGAGTTCACACTGTTAGTGCTTTAGTTTTTTGTGTTGTATATGTAACGTTCGTGTGTTTTGTGGGCATGTGGTGTCTTTGGTCTTCCGTCTTTTGGTGTTCTTACTTTTGCCTTGTCTCTGGACTTTGATTTGTGTAATCTTGTGCTTTGTTCCTTCGGTTTTCTACTGCCGTTGTTTCATATGAGACTTTTCACACATCAATAGCATTCATCTTATGGTGGGGCAAATGAATTTTTGAGCAATTGGGGAAAAATTTTTAATCGAATTCATTAACCAGTTTATGTAAAATACGTTTAGAACTGCCCATTCAGTACTAGATCTTAACATAAAATATTATTTACTAGGACAAATACGAAAAAGCAGGCCCAACATGGATTAAATAGCCCAATGTTTTACTGGCTCAATACGGGTTTTCCTAGCTTAATACGGGTTTTACTGGCCCAATACGGAAACTTTACTTCCGGTTCCGCTATTATAGAATTTCATTATACAGGAATGTCACAAATAATCGTCAACAGAAATTGTACCATTGCATTGAATTGTAACCCTATACTTTTCCCTATTCAAGCGGTACCTATAAGCATTTACAAAAAAGAATTACGAATGACAGTGTTTATTTCTTTCTCAGGACGGCGTTGCCTCGGCCCAATATGGCTATCCATGGCACAATACAACTGTGCATGGAAATAATACAGAACTTATATGAAAAATGCAGTATAACGTTCAAGGCTTTTCATTAATTCTAAAGTAGTTAGTATGCAGTTGTCACATGGTACACTTGAAATGAAAAAAAAATGTGCTGCTAGCAGGAAGTATGCTGGCATTGGTTTATCAAGTTGGTTAGGAATTCAGTCTTGTAACACTACTGGAACTACATATAATTTTTAACATCTTGAAAAATCGTCTGCTCATCCCTCGTCTGTATTCAAAGGTTTCATTGTTGGTGAAATCACACGATTCATTAGATCTTCAAATAACATAGAAGATACACAAATAGAACAATAAGACAAAATTAATTAAAAGAGGATATACTAAAAATTATCTTAATCCTATAATTAAGAAAGCGTAAGAAGAACCGAAAAAACACATTTCAATACTCACCGCGTCCAACGGAACATTTGGGGTGTCTGCCATGTGAAGTGCGGGAACCATGCGAGTTCTTTTCCATTTAAAGACATTTAAAATATACGTTGTAGATACTGCAAACACTCGAGCCCAACTTCAAAATTGGGGTCGGAAACTGACAACATCACTTATTTTCCATCTGTATTTTGTAACCCAAAGCTTATCGGTATAAAATGGTTGATTGAAAACTTTTGTAATTTGTATAAGTTTTATAAGCGAATAAACTATAAACAATGTGATTTGTAAAAAACAGATGTGAAGTATGGGCCGTTAACTTCATGTTCCTCATGGGTTGTAGGCCATTGTTTGAAAGATAGATTGTTTAAAATCCAATTTACAACGATATAAATATTTGTTCTAAAGATGTATAAAACGCCTTCAATGGTCGAAACTACAATCGCAGTCCAGAATCCACAAGTGAATTGCACAAGAAAAACACAAACGAAAGACAAAAGACAAACCTTAACAGCAGTAGGAACTCGGGATAGCTGCATAGGATACTCTTTTCAAACAATATCTTAAATATTATCTTTTCCAACAAATAGCATTCGACTGGTATGTTGTAAGCTTCAGTTAAAGTGTTGAATGATATGAGGTTATCTGAAACATGAGACGCAGTAAAGACATAAACTGTATGTGGACGATAGATGTCGAGCGGTATGATGTACTTGAGCAGTTCTAAATTGTTTAGAAACGACTTCAGATTGTTGCTTTGAGACAAATATAGAAACAAAGATTACGAACGGCATTTGTATTTACATCAACCTTTGTCACGTGCGCAACGGTATTGAAGTTATAAACCAAAGCATTAATTAACCCGTACCCCATTTTTACGCCACATCAACAAAAATGTAATTGGGTTAATTTGGTTTCATCTTGGTCGTGTTTCTTCATTTTTTTTCACCCGAAAGTAATCTCGGACCCTTTTGAAATTTTTTTTTCTCCAAATTTTGTCAGAATGCTACCTACCATACGGACATATTCACCTGCATCGCATTCCTAAATTTACTGCTTATAATGTGCAAAGTTACGACTATTTTGTTTTGTGCACGTAAGTATCCATACGGAAAAATCCCAAACTATCTAGAATTTCTTTTTCAAATTTTTTCACAATTCTATTTACCATATTAACATTTGCTGTTTGTATTTTCAGTCTGATTTGTCAAATTTGGTTGGAAAGTTTCGAATAGATTTAATGAGCCAACAATAGCATGTTTGTTAATTAGGTTCCAAAAAAGCTCATTGTCAGATTATGTCTTAACATTGAAGAAGGACATCTTGTTCACATGACAATGTTGTGGGCTTACAAATTTTGTAAGGTGTGTGATTTGTACAACCTCAAAATAAATCTCCTTTGTAGTGCAGGTGACTTATATTTCATGGACCATTTGTCATTTTTAAGCTTATAAAATGATATGCCTAGATACAATCTTTTTTTCTTTCTTTTTTTGCTTACGGTTCTTGCTTACTTAAATCTCTGAAGCTCTTTTAGCCCAAAGGATCACTGTGAGCTATTGCCATCACTTGGCGTCCGTAGTCCTTCAGCTTTTAACATTTTACCTTCTTCCCGAGAACCACTTAAGCAATTCAACAAAACTTTACAGGATGATGTATGGAAGGTATTTATAACGATTGCTCATTTTGTTCCGATCCGATAAAATACATGACCTTCCGCGCATAGAATAAAGTTTATCATTAGACCCTATGAGAAATTACATTTTCATCTTCTTCTCTGAGTAGTATATGGGGACAGTTCAAGTCGCATTTGACGAGGATTAGGAGGATTACGGAAATGACGTCATCAGAAGTCACGTGACCGGAAACATGACGTCACCAGAAGTGACCGGAAGTATGACGTCACCGGAAATGACGTCAACCGGAAGTATGACGTCGACGGAAGTGTTTATAACTTTTAGCTTATTACTGCGTAAAAAAAAAGGAGGGGGGGTTGAACGGTCCCATATTCTACTAGAGTTATCGTTCGTTTCCCGTACAATGTATATATCAATCCGGGGTAACTTTGCGCTCCTACAGTGATTGGTGAAGGTTTCAAGTCTCTATCTTGTACCGTTTTGGAGATAGGCGGACCCAAAAATTCGGGAATGACCCAAAATACGATTTTTTCTAAGTCGAGTACTATAGACGTGTCATATATGTTTTCGGGGTAACTTTGACCATCTAAATCGAATAGTGACATGTATTAAGTCATATCTCTAATATTTCGGGTGTTATGAGGGGTC
>MJUU01070999.1:19268-31453 GCA_002080025.1 Modiolus philippinarum
CCCCCCCCCTTTCAAGTTAAATGGTCGGTCCCTAAGTTGTTGAATTGACCATGTTTTAATTCTAATCTTTTTTTTATATCTTTATTGCTGTTACATGTATTTCTAGTTTGTACCAAAAATCTTTCAACCCCTTCTGTGTATTAAAATCATTTTAAACGTCTATTGCTCTACTTTTCTCTATTTTCTCATTACAAAATCAATGCTGCAAATTTACATGACCTACCATGAGCTATAGATTGTAAGCTTAAATATCAATTATATGAGTATCAGACGACGTTTTAAATCCGTCTGCATGCGATACATAATTATTTTTTTTTATTACCAAATGCATTGCTTTTTCCTGGTTGAAACAAAAGCAAATCATGTCAATAATATAATAAAAATATAGGACTGGAGATGTAGAGATTTAATAGAGTAGTAGGTGTTTTTTAAGAGATTTCAACCTTACTGTCGGTAACTATGTGAAATAGCACCATGTCTGTTGATATACAGGACTTTCTTACCGAATGAAAATCAATGCTTTCATTAAACAATTTGACATTCAAATGCAGTAAATAACTAAATACCGAAGTTCCTTTAAGTTTTAGTTTCTGCATATGGCAATTTTGTTAACTCATGTCTCTTCGGTGTAGATCACATCCAAACATTTGAAATTAAATAGATCGAAAAAAAAATATGTAAAAGCTGATAGAGAACAAACAACCAATAGGATCGGAGAGGTTAGCCAAAATTAGCCAATTCCCGAGCTATGAAATAGGGAGATACTCCCTAGATAAAAAAAATCTGAAAATTTAGATAGTGGAAGTTTCCGAATAAAACTGTTTTCATCGGTACCGAAGTACTGAATACTGGGTCAGTGAATACTCACCAGAACTACTGAACAGTCCACCAGCAGCGGACCCAGTGGTAGTTATTTAACAAAATACCTTAGTTCCTGTAAATTTTGGTTTCTGCAATTTGCCATTTCTACAACTCTTGTCTGTTCAGTGTATATCACATCAAAGCAATTGGAATAAAATAAACCAAAAATAAAACATGTAAAAGCTGATAGAGAATAAATAACAAATATGATCTAAATGGAAACCTAAAGTTAGCAAAGGACAGAGCTATGCATGAAGGAGATACTCCTAAGATTTCAACAAAATTTTTCTTAAATTTAGATAGTGGAAGTTTCCAAATAAAATCGGTTTTCATATCAGTATCTAAGTACTGACTTCTGGGTAGGTGAATAACCTCTGGGACTAACCAAGGACGTATATTTAGAAGGTCTAAATATACATCCCTGGACTAACACTCTACCACTCTACTCTACTCTATCTGCACTGATGAGACATAAGTTGTCGAAATGCGCATATGCAGAATCAAAATTCACAATAACTTCGGTTTTTAGTTACTCTACCAGCAGAGGCATCGACCCAGTGGTAATAATTATTTTCTACATATGGCCATTACGACAAATTACTAGTATGTCTCTTTAATGCAGATCACATGAAAACATTTGGAAGACAATAAAACTGAAAAAACAATAAGTGAATCGTTTCAAGACAATGAAGTCCAATTATATACTGGTCAAATTGCGCTTTTGTAGCACATTAGATGGTACTAGTATATCAACCCTATATAACTCATGCCTCGAAACACATAACAGCTCCTACAATGTATCATGAAAGCACCGTTTTCAATGTCGATTTGATGTATGTAACCCTAAGAACTCCCCAGGTCCTAAAGACACTGATGCAGTAATAGAAGAGAAATATATATGCAACTTCATCCATCTCTGTCTAAAACTGAAGATGTTGTTACATCATTATCCAGTTAGTGATAAATAGACTTAGTCAATTTAGAGTATAGGATAAAGACAGTGATTGATTGATTAGCTATGGATTAATGCCACCTTAATAAGGTTTTTGTTACTATGTATTTTTGTAACTGCAATTGGATGTTTGAAAAATTGTCTATTCTGATTATCGATTATTTTATGTAATTGTGTTTCTTTTTGGTTATGAGAGATGTTTCTGATGCTTAAAATAGCATTTGCATCCGGGATTTGCATGTCTAGTAAGACGTAAGAAATTACTAAGTATTTTACTTTTTTGATAAACCTACCCACGATGACCATGTATCACGGTTCCTTGAAAAAAGACATAACACTGATAATTCTTTAGAGTACACAACTGAATAAAGTTCCTTCGATCTTTGAAATGGCTGAAGTATAGATCGTCGTCATGGTAACGATTTAAAAATAAAATTTTGTGACGTAGTACTAGTATTTGTTTTTTTTTCAATTTCAGTAAAATATATTATATATTTTTCAATAATTCCGGTTAATTTATTAATTTATGCTGTGTGTAAAGAACATATTACCCTTGAAGTTGCGTAAAATCGTTAATCCATTTATGTTTGAATATTGTGTTTTAATATAATATTATTTGAGATGAATTTTACTGTTGTTGCCAACGTAATCACATAATTGTTGGAATTTAATTCCTATAGAGAATTAGAATATTCTTGAAATTTCTGTCTCTTATTGATTTTGATAGCTACTTTAAATTTAAAGATTCAATTCCGAGACTTGCTCTGTTGTAATTTAATTTGAAGACTATTATTTTTTAAATGATTTTTAATACTTTACTTTTCATACCAATAAAATGGATATTTTGTACAAATCTTTGTCAATAAGGGGCATTTTATTCTGTTATTTTTGTAAAATTGTTTGTGTCAAGAAAGATATTTTTTTCTATTGTGTAGATATTGACCATATTAGCCTGAATCGGAAGCCAAAGGCCGATATGTCTCACTTAAGAGCCTGAAACTATGCCAACTTGAATAAAACTATTTCAAGATATCTTTGTTAATTAATTTTGGATTCAACAATTAAAACCATATCTTACAAATTTTCCATTGAGTAAACTTGCATTCTTTCATCGCCCGATATCAGGCCTCAGGTGAAACATCACCAACTAATGAATTCTGATGATACCTCAGTTTTTGTAGGGGCTCCCACCGCTGGTGCTTTAGTTTTGTGGCGTTCTTGTTCATATTTATAAATTTATTTTGCTTTGTCTTAGTCATGCTGTCTGAATTCGTTTTGGATACGGATTGTTGTGATTTTTCATTTTGGAGTTCCCCTTTCCTCAATTTTGCTTCGGTATTCGTTTGCCAATGTATTCATAAGAACAAGTAAAGAGGTTATTTAACCTTGTCAAATACACTGATTCCTAGCTATTCACTCTGGTACTGGATTTAGACTGTTTTATTGAGATCCAATATGTAGTTAACTTTGAATAATGAAGAAAAAAATAACGGTAGTCGAAAATAACAACCACAAAATACAAATTACTAGGGAACTGCACTAGTAAATTGCACACAAATGACAAACCGCAAACATAAATAAAGATATTAACTCGGGATATCGACTAGCAAAAGCCAGCGGTAGGTTTAATTCGACTTATGGGTACCCAAAGTTCCCTTTTCTCTATCCCGTTTCCATATTGTATAAATAGCATAGAAATAAATCTGAATTCTATACTTCCGAAGGTTTTTTTTATGTAGAATCGCTTGCCACATATGAAATATGTATTTTAACAATGGCTTCAGCGGTACCTACTTATAACATCTATTTGTCTGTGTTTGATCATAAACCTCCATTATATAACCAAATTTGTCTGTTTTTATATGTTCATTCATAAACCCCAATTGCCCAACTCGAGTAAGAACATATCATTACAATGCTGTATCGGAAAATACCAGACTATATAATGATCAATTATAAAGGTTACACAGTATCAGACCCTAACACTGTAGCTTCCTATATTATTTACTTTATAGTGAGGTTTTTCTAACATTAGGACCCTTTATATTTACAAAAACAGTCAAAGACGCAACAAACAAATGTTACAAAAACATAATAAAAAGTAAATTATTCAGATTGCATCTGAAGGTAAAGATGGCCACTCAGACTTGTTATACTTATTTAATGCGTTTAACACCAGCACACTTTCTACATCTATTTCTATTTAAGCAATAACAGTACATTATTTTAATATCCGAGGGCGTCAATCGTAGATTTGACGGTCAAAAATGCAGTTTATAGGCGACGCGCAGCGGAGCCTGTAAACGGATATTTTTGACCGTCAAATCAAGATTGACGCCCTCGGATATTAAAATAATGTACTGTTATTGCGATTCTAATGCAATAAAACAATATTTTTGTCGTATTTTTGTCAAAAAGGGAAAAAATAAAAAATCCCGCCAAACGACGTTAAAATCTTTTGTGTTGAACGTCGTCATAACAACACAACGTCAGAGCTTCACTTTAAATGCATTTTAACAAGCGGAGGACATTTTTTGGTTTGCTGTACGCTTCAAATCGTAAGTAATCGCGATTAAAATGTGTTTTAACGCTAAAAATATGTTTAGTTTTGCTTTATTGAAGAGATACAAAGGTTTTGTTGTTTTGGATTTTCAAAATGGCTACCAAATGGTGGCAAAACGCGGAACCTACTCTGTCCGAGGCATGTAGATAGAGAATTTGACGGTCACTTTTGACCAATGAAATCTACTGTTACATTCATGTTGCATTAGAATTAGATATTTATGAACATATTCACGAAAAGATTTCAACAAAGAAGAAACACACAATATATTACAATATTCCTGTAGCCTCAAAATGTTTAAGTCCTTGGTCTTCTCGGACATTTTGAAACCATTTACATGGGCTTTGAACTTTTTACATTTTTATTTACAGGAAAAGTGAATTAGCCTTTTTTAACACGTAGAATACACAAGGAACGAGGGATGTGGCATTACACAAGGAACGAGGGATGTGGCATTCAAAAGCTAAACTTGTACAAATGTCCAAACAAAGATGCATATTTATATCTTCTATGGATGGCTCAAAATAGGACCTTTAAATTCCTTGACAAAGTACACAACTTTGTACAAATCAAGTAATTATATCCCCTTTTTCATATTTTCTAGTGCTATTTTTGTAATTCAATACTATAAAATCATCGTCGTTCATTAAAAACCAAACTCAATTTTGAATATTTTATGTGTTTGTGATTCAAATATGCTAAAGGATTTTTGGAAACAAGATGTAACTGCGTGACTTTCCCATGGACATCAGCTTAACTATCGCAAAATTAGATTTTCATGTAAAAAAAACCTATTATTTGAAGCGTAAGTGTTTAAACTTTTAACATTGACGACTACTTATGATTTTGTTTCATTTAATGCTAGTGTTCAGTCCAAAACCCATGTAAATTCTATCCATATCCTCATTTTTAAAGTAAGGCTCCTTCTTTTGGTATGAAAATACAATTTAGATATTTTAAATTACTTCTGATTGGTATTCTGCCAGATGGTATATCACTCTTACCATGATACAGTTCGACTACAACTGCATCCAGTGATAAACGGTATTTTGACACTAGAGATGATTTTCCGAGCTTGTTGAGCATTTAAAAATTCTAATTCTTTTTTTGTATCGAGAGTGTAGATAAGTAATTTTTCACAAAATGAGATTGTGGAAACTGTTTCTCCGATGATTTAAAGTAGATTTTGAACAAACACATGACCCTCCTTTTCTGCTGATCTGAATTAAATATGTTCTTGAACGTGACGTCATCAGGCATGGTGGCCCTTTTGCATGGCATCACAAGGAAAAGTCTGAAAAAGGCAAACTTATTTGACGCCATGATTGAATTTGAACCAATAAATGACCGAGAACAACATTCTTTCTACAGAAGAGAACGTATTTATCATACGACCCACGAAACAAGAAAACAGGGCTGAAATTAGAGAAAAAAAAAGAAATATTAATTGGAATCAAACCAAGTCAAACAAAAAGTACACTGAGAATTAAGTAATATTGCAGTTTTCGGGTATAATATTTAGAATACGAGACTCGGTAATGAAGCTGGAACTTTTGATGACATTTTTGTCGAATAGACCCTTTCAGATCCATAAAGTCATTAATTATGAATCGCATCCGGCTCTTAAAAACAGCGATGAAATCCAGAAATTCAAGTTTGAAGATCCCCTTGTAGTAAGAACTCTGACCAACCTCCATTAAAATTACGCAATTGTCCCTGCAGACAAAGCTTCTAACAATATACTGTTCGTGTGTAAGAAACACTATCTCGACTGCCTTGTTAAGGAGATGGGCATCAACAGTTCATCTGAAAACCCTACTTATACCACTACTACAATATCGAGGGATGAGATTGTAAAAAATAACACTTCAGTTTTAGCATCATTTGGCAAAAATCCAATTATGTAAACAATCGAATCCCTTACATCTACTGGGTATCAAAACTTCATATGAATCCATACAAACAGGGATTCATTGCCGGGTCGTCCAGATGCACCACTAAACCTCTTTACCAGCTCCTCTGTTGCTTTTTCTACTTTGTTGACTTTGTCTACTTTGTTGACCGCAGTCAGAGATGGCCTGAAAAATTACTATGATAAAGCTTACTCTACGAGCGGCGGGAATCAAATGTGGATTCTAAAAAAAATTCCAAAGATCTCCTAGGCCTTGATCAGCCATTCTCAACCAGTCTTACCCATTGCCATAGCATTCAAACTTTTGACTTTTCTACTCTTTCTACAACCCTGCCACACAATAAACTGAAAACAGTAATTGCGGATTTAATACACCAATGTTTCTGCAACAAAAAAGGAGAACGCAGATAAACCTTTTTACGAACAGGGAAAAACAAGACATATATTTCAAGAACCACACTGATTCAAATAAGAGGTACACTGAGACTAACGTATTCAAAATGGTAGAAAATTTTTGATCGACAGTATTTTTGTCAAATTCGGAGGTGTGTTTTCCAACAGACAATAGGGATTCCTATGGGAACTAACTGTGCGCCACTTTTAGCTGACCTGTTCCTTTACTTGTACGAGGCCAACTTTTTACAAGGGCTTACACAAAGAAAACATAAAAACATTTAGCCCAGTTCTTTAATATCATATTCCGCTACATAGACGATGTACTTTCTCTTAATAATCCAAAATTTAAGGAATTTTTACATCAGATCAATCCTAATGACCTTTAAATTAAAGAAACAACTGATAAACCTACTTCAGCTTCGTACTTAGAACTTTTGTTGTATATTGAGGAAGATGGATGTTGAAATCTAAGCTATATGACAAGCGTGATGATTTTAATTTCATAATTGTGAACTTTCCCTTCCTTAGCAGCAGTATACCTGCCTTTCCAGCCTATTGAGTGTACATTTCACAGTTGATTCGTTAATGTCGAGCATGCAGTTTGTACAGTGATTTTTTTAACAGAGCAAAAATACTTTCTAAAAAGCTGCTTAGCCAGGGATTTGTTCAACCTATGTTAATTTCATTCCTCAAGAAATTCTAGGGCCTTCACTATAACATCATTGAAAGATATGACTTGTCAGTATCCAAAATGAAAGTGGACATTTTCAGCTAGATTCACGTCTTCCCGGATTTGACTACCGATTTTGACATTTTGCTAGATTAACTCACTTAAAGTGTGACAGTTGCTGTTAACAGAGCAGGACATGTTTAACCTTCCGGAGCACCTGATTGCCCTTTCAGTTTCATTGGAATTCACACTGTGTGTGCCTTTGTTTTGAATGTTGTGATTTCTATTTCTGTGCTTTGTTTCTTTTTAACGTCATTGTTTTCTGTGTCCTCGTTTTGGACTTCGATTTTTGTCAATTCCACTCCTTTGTTCCTTCGGTATTCTTCTGCCGTTGTTTCACGATAATTGCGTTCTTGTAATTTTGAATGGAAAAAAAAACATTCTCGCAAAAATGACGTCGTAGGACAATTATTAAAGACGTCACATATATTATGACGTTGCATTTTACCCGCTCAAAGGCATATGAGCGCATGTGCCGAAATTCAGGACCGCAGTTATCATGAAAGGGTCTATTTGGAGGCAGCAAAGAGAGATACCTTGCACCACTTATAATGGATTCTTTTCTTAAGTTGTTTTTACAAGGACAATTAAAAGAAAATATATTTAGACCATCTTTTTTTTTTAATTTTTGCCTCTCTGTGCATAAACGATGTACTGTTAAAAATCCAAATTACATCACCTTTATCTCAATAAAATTCTACTTCTAATCTTTCTTGAAACCTGAAGACGATGGACATTTGTATGATCAAATAAAGAATTATGGAGTAAACGTACTTGGGTCAGAATCTCTGCACAAAGATGGTAAGATTCAGGAAATGGAACAAAGCTTTTATTATCTAAGTTACTTCATAAACGTGATGATTGAACTGTTACCTTTCCCATTCTTAGTAGCAAATGTTCATCTTTTGCAGCGTATAGTCTACTAGTATTCATTTCAAAGGTAATGCGTTAGTGTCGATTATTTAGTTTATACAGTGACTTTTTGAAAAGAGCAAAATGCTGTGCTCAGTCTTTGTTTCTTTTGTTCCTGAAGAAATTTTCGTTGGTCGTCACCATAATATCTTTAAATGAAAGATATAACTTGCCGATGTCAAAAATTAACGGACATTTACAGCTAGATAACAAAGACAGTAGAACACCGATAGAACAAGGGATGTGGTTATAACAAAAATCAAATTCCAGAGACATGGCAAACACGAGATCACTTAAAAACGGAGAAAAACAAGGACACGAGACATGGCAAACACGAGATCACTTAAAAACGGAGGAAAACAAGGACACGAGACATGGCAAACACGAGATCACTTAAAAACGAAGAAAAACAAGGACACGAGACAGTTACAAGATACGGAAATAAAATCATTCAGAATTAAGGCACTTACAGTGTAAACACCAACGAAAAACAGGATTGATATCAGGTGCTCCGGAAAAGTTAGCATGTCCTGCTTCGCAAGCGGAACCTGTAACACAAGGGTTAAGTCAAAACTGATTATGTCAAATCCGAGAAGACGCGAATTCTAACTGGAATAATCGTTTTCATTTTGGAAACCTACATGTCATATCTTTTAGAGGGATGCAAATAAGAAAGACCACAAACACCCCTGACAGTTTTTGAGACAGTGTATTTGCTTTATGGAAAAAAAAATACTGTATAGACTACATTCTGGACAGTAACGAATCAACTGTGAAATATACACTCCATGGGCTGGAAGGTAGGTATAGTGTTGCTAATTATAAGAAAGGGTAAGTTCATAATTAGGAAGTTAAAATTATCACGTATTTCATATAACATTGAACGTCCTACTTCGTCAATGTATAACAAAAGATCTAAGTGCGAAGCTGAAGAAGGTGTATCAGTAGTATCTTTAATATTAAGCTCATTGGGATAGATCTGATGTAAATATTCCCTCAATTTGGATTATTTAGAGAAAGTACATCGTTTATATTTTTTTCTGTGTTAGCCATTGTAAAAACTTTGCCTGATACGAGTTAAGGAAAAGGTCAGCAGAAAATGGCATAGAAATCCCGATTGTCTATTGAAAATGCGGCCTTCAAATTAAACAATGATATTGTAGATCGAAGACTCTTAAATCTTGATTACGTAGTTCTTCGTTTAATGGATTTGATATAACAAGTTTTGACTTTATCCTGGTTGACTCAATGACAGTGCGAACTTTCCCGGAGCACCTGATGTCTCTCGGTTTTTGTGAAATTTCACAGTGTGAGTGCTTTAGTGTTGAATGTTATGTTCGCCATATTCTGTTGTTGTTTTTTTGTGTTTTCCCCTTTTCTGCGTGTCTCTGAACCATGACTTATGTGCGTTTGGTATTGAACTGCATTTTTTTTTTCAAATGTCATATGAAGTTTATTGTTTGTGGTATGATGACTACAACTATTCGCAGGTATTCTTTGTCGAACAAATGATTTGTATAAGAAGAATTTGGGCTTTCCTAAGTTGGATCTTTTGTTATACATTGACGAAGATGGACGTTCAATGTTATATGACATACGTGATAATTTTAACTTCCTAATTATGAACTTACCCCTTCTCATAATTAGCAACAATATACCTACCTTCCAGCCCATGGAGTGTATACTTCTTATCTCCGGAGCACCTGATGTCACTCTTGTTTATTGAGAGTTCACACTCTTAGTGCTTTAGTTTTTTTGTGTTGTATATGTAATGTTCGTGTGTTTTGTGGGCATGCGGTGTCTTTGGTCTTCCGTCTTTTGGTGTTCTTGCTTTTGCCTTGTCTCTGGACTTTGATTTGTGTAATCTTGTGCTTTGTTCCTTCGGTATTCTACTGCCGTTGTTTTGGACTCAATGGTCTATAACAGATATCTTCAAAAAGATACTTTCCAGTAATTTATTGCAAGGAGTACACTAATATGATATTATTGAAAATTATATACTCATTTAAATATCTTTAATCTGATTTGTTCAAATCGTGTCACATGACATTTGAGATTTCGCTGGGTCAGCCGGCTTGCGTTGGGTCGCATAGGAAGGTCAACCGGCGAAAATTCGATATAATATAACAGTTACAACCCTAGATAGTGTGGGACCCAGCGGTTTCTCTCCCCTCGGAGTTTAGGTCACCCTCGAGAAAGCTCTCGGTTGACCTTAATATCTCGGGTGGTAATTGTATAAGGCCATCTAGAGTCTCAATGAATGAAACGAAATTGGAACAACTGCTTTTCCATTCTCTCCTATCTCAAAAAGTTTCATGCAACAATAAAATCTTATAGTAGTAGACACCAAGGTAAGAAGTTGTAAAAGACTTATTTTGAAAAAGCCAAAACATTTATGTTGCCGAAATGGAAGAAAAGCACGAAGTCTGAGAAACGGGCATGCCATAAAATAAAGGCTACTGAATATTATAGAGATCAGAATGAACAAGAACAAAGACTTGACTCTTTCACAGAACCAAGGCCTAAAAACCAAAGACGAAAGAATGAGCAAATAAAATTTAATTTTACATATTCTGTGTCCAGTTTATTTATTGTTGTGAATCCAATCGGTTTAGAATTCTAGATCACCCGTGTAGTGAGACCAAGTAGGGAATGGACAGTAAGTGTCATTATATTTTTACCTCGAATACAAAAATTCTTAACCGAATTTTCTTTTCATTTTTGAATACGTATGGGTATATCATCAAAGCTGATTACTGCTTTTCTCCTGCTTTACTCTTGAAGAAAACCCATCAGAATACGACCTTGCATTCCAACACGTACCAATTTTTACTATATTTTTATGCAATTAAATTTGTATCAAGATAATTGCATGAATTATATGGTAGTTTGGTATTGTCTTTCATTGAAAACTCCGAAATATGTTTTGGGGGCCTGGTTTTTCTTTCAAACAACGGCAGTAGAATACCAAAGACACAAGGGAAATGGTGATCACAAAAATCGAAGTCCAAACACATTTCAAAAACAGCAACGAGAAATATAAAGACAAAACAATGACGTGAGACAGCAACAATGCACGGAAATAAAAAAGACGACATTACGAACTAATGCACTTACAGTGTAAACTCCCTTGAAACCGGGAGTGACATCAGGTGCTTCGGAAGGGTAAGCATGTCCTACTCCACTTGGGGCACCTGTCACACTATCAGCGAGTCAATCCAGGGTTGAGTAAAAACCGGTTATGTCAAATCCGTGAAGACGTAACATCTAGCTGAAAATGTCCGTTTTCATTTTGGACACAGACGCGTCATATCTGTCAATGATGTAATGGTGACAGCCATATGATTTCTAAAGGGATGAAGCAGCAAAGTCTGAACAAATCCCTGACTAAGCAGCTTTTAGGACAGTGTACATACAACAGTTACGAATCTAACGTGAAATGTACACAGTTACTCCATAGGCTGGAGAGGTAGGTATATTGTGGTCATGGAATTAGTAGTCTACCTGTATTGGGTTTTATTCGTATGTTTACTAAATTATAGGGAAACAGGACAGATAAAGGGGAGGTTTTGGTATCCATAAACCGGTTTAGACCTACTGCTGGCTTTTGCTAGCACAGGTACCAAGTCCGGCTGTCCCGAGTTCCTACCGTTGTTTACGTTTGTTTTTGTCATTTGCGTTTTTCGTGTGTAGTTCCCTAGCAGATTGTGGCATGTAATTATGATTTTCAGCAATTGTAGGTGTTTCCTGTTGTCTCTTTTACTTCATATTGCTGCTCAGAAAGAGAAAGTTCACAATAGGGTCTGTAAGTCTCGTCATGTGACTCACGAGAATCCACGATAAACAGGCAATTCGAAAA
>MJUU01070999.1:31535-49023 GCA_002080025.1 Modiolus philippinarum
CCCGTTTGTCATATAGCTTAGATTTTAAACTTCCATCTTCGTCAATGAATATCGAACGATCTAGGTAGGAAATTGAAGTAGGTGTATCAGTAGTCTCTTTTTCAAGCTCTTTGGGATAGATCTGGTGTTAATATTCCTTGAATTTTGGATTATTAAGAGAAAGTACATCGTCTATGTAGCGGAAGCTGAAACTAAAGGCCTGGTTTAAACCCTGTACAGTGTACATTTTGGACCATTTGTTTACGAGGCAAAACATATACACTACATAGTTAACTTTACTGATTAAAACTGATCATAAGTTCTATCTCTTGATCTCCTTGTGTTAAAATTGATCACAACACTGAAGAGACATAAGTTGTCGAAATGCGCATATGAAGAATCAAAATTAACAGTAACTTCGGTATTTTGTTATCCATTACAACTGGGCCGATGCCACTACTGTTAGTCCCCGAGGGTATTCACCAACCCAGTAGCCAGTGCTTCGGTGCTGGCCCCACAAATACCGATTTTATTTGGAAACTTGCAATATCAAAATTTAGAAAATTTTATTTAAATCTAAGTAGTATCTCCCTCTTGCATAACTCTGTCCTTAGCTGATTTTGGCTTTCATATTCAGATTTTATTGGCTATTTGTTCTCTATCAGTTTTTACATGTATTTCGGTTTATGGACTTCCAACTGTTTTGATTTTATCTGCTTGAAGAGACATCAGTTGTCGAAATGCGCATATGCAAGAATTAAAATTAACAGTAACTTTGGTTTTTTGTTATTCACCAGTTACTTTGGTATTTTATTAAATAACAATAATCAGTGATATTGTAGAATTGGAATGATCATGAAAATCACAGACAATTAAGACGAAAAAATGTTTCTGTGACTTTAGTTTTGGATTTTTTTAATTATCATTTGTTTTGAAAATTAAGCACTATCAGCAAAGGCAGTCATTGGTAAAATGTGTTGAAAGGGGGATCATCATAGCGGATAAAAATGGATGTTCAACCCATAATAGTGTTAAAGAGATATGCTTCAACACAGCTTCGAGACATAGTAATAGAAAGGTGGCCGATTTATCCCTTACCACAAGGTCTTAATGAAATTCATGATTTATTTTTGTTTAGCTGTTCAGTATGTCGAATGTCATCGCTTACACTTCGAAATGGGCATGTTGATGAAATTATTTAATTCAAACGCACTTGTGTTCAAACTCTCACTCCATCTGAATACAAATGTGGTCCTATATCTAGGGTTCCATTTTTTTGCCACATTGAAACAAATAAAAGCCAAAATTGAACTTTAAGCTATGTTATTGTTGCTTTGTTTTTCTAGCGAAGACTCATATTTTGGTGAATCAAGATTTGAGCGATATATTATGTATCTTTTTCATTTTCAGATTAAGGGAATAATACTATACTATATACGGTAATGGAAGATTTTACGACATCAATATCAGACTGAATAATGGTAAATTATGCAGTGCTGCGTCAGATCGTAACACCTGCCTTGTTTTCATTAATTTATTTATTTTGTCATGAGATAATGTTACATCGAGGCCCTTTAATTATTAACGAAGACAGTCATACGTGCTTTCTGCATTACAATACTCAAGCATCAAGTTAATGACAGAATACAATTAAAATATACGATATGTACTTTACAGTACTACTGAAATTTCTTGGCCTACATTGTGCATCGACTTCTCAAATTAATTGACTTTAAAAATTAATAATGTTGATAAAGATAAAAAGAACAGCAAAAATAAAAAAAAATCAGTTATAGTTTGCCTTGATGAATTACTTTTTTTTCTATTTTACACTCTCTACTTTCCTTCGGTATTGATACTGAAATTCGTAATACGGGACTTTCGAGAAAGGAACGCTGGTGTAATTAAAGGCGGAAATATTGCCTAGGATACAAGTAAGAAAGAATACTGAATTTCTAAAACTATTGAAATAAATATATACCACATAAAAAGAGACTATTTATGAACTTGAATGCATTTATAACCTTTCATATATGACATTTTTAAAATTTAATTTTAATTGACGAAAAACAATTAACCCGAAGCGCTACAAATCGATTTAATATTAATCATCCTTATCTCAACAGTGTTCATCAAATAGTGATCCCTCTCAATGTATTGGTGTATTGATTTTTTTACATATAAAATAGATCTGTTTCCGGACTGATATTGATTCAAAAGTCCCGTATTAAACACCTTTATATATAATCATATATGACACAATCTGATTCTGATCCTGTCACTACTGGCAAGTTTGAGATCATTTTCATTCAGCAAAATATGTATATGTTATCGGGCTCTTGACAGCTATGTATCGTAAAATATCATCCCGTGAGCCAGAATATGAAGTATAGGGGCGAGTGAGCGTAGCGAACGAGCCCCAATCTTCACATTCTGGCGAGCGGGATGATATTTTACAATACTTCAGCTGTCAAAAGCCCGATAACTTGTTTATCATCCTTTATTTTGTATTTTAAATTTGTAACTTATTGACTGAGGTTTCAAATTTTTCCAAAGTCACGCGAGAAATTCGTCATCTACGTCATTCTCGCCTTTTCAAAATATTCAGCTGCATAAAACATGTTTTATAGTTTTTAATCATTTTATCACACAACGTTTGTTTTGTAAACGAACGAGTATTTCAACCGAAATACTCGAAATCATGCCGATTTTGAATGTTGCGGCAACCTTTGGTTGTTACGTTACTCTATCGTTCCTTAGAGCTTTTACGACGTCATAATGTGAAAACATGAAAGCTCTGCAGGATATATCAGTGACCTAGTTTCTGCAGTTTTTCAGACGTTTAGTTTATCTATTTGTGTAATTATGACTCTGTTTTGAATACCTATTCGGAAAGAGAAAATGTAGTAGATGTTAACTTTTATCAGCTTGAATTCATGTGAACTATTGTTATCACTTTTGAAACGTAGGGAGAATAGCTTGATATATCCAGGTCAGTTTCTGATATATCCGGGTCAACCAGATACGGGTTTTGCGGAAGCACTCTGCAGGCTGATATAACCATAGGGAAGGGTGATTAACCTAAATATATACATTTTATTGTGTCGAAATAGCAAAATACCGACGTAACCGTAAATTTAAGTTTCTTTATCTGGCCATTTCGACAACTTATGTCTCTTTAGTGCAGATCAAATACAACGACGACGAGAAAAATATTCGAAAACTGAAAAAACAATTGTTTCAAATAAGAGAGATAAAATCATTCATTTACAAGTCGATTATTATCAATTACACAGTTTTAAGGGTTAAATTTTAATGGTAACGTGATAAACATTGAGTTGAAAGGAGTTGAAAATTTGTGGACAAAATCATATGCGATCTTTCTTCTCCTAGTTGTACATGTGTTCGGGGGAGGGGGCTGCTTTGTCTGCATTCCTTTTGGTACATATAATACTTTGAAAAAATAATAATGTATAAAACAATACAGTTCCCATAGGAGACCCCATAAAAGTCTGGGAATTTCGTGATATTTGCTATAAAAATCACACTTTTGTTCTACAACTCTATAAAATAAAATTATTCACTTGTTTTGATTAATTATATGTAGATTTGTTTGTTAATTGACGTGAGGTCACTTTCGAGGGTTTAATTTGCAAAATAAAAATTGTGGATCGAACATTACATTATATCATGTTTTCTGGAAATAAAATACTGTGGTTTACCGAGTTGACGACATAGATGGCGCAAGCGATTCTTCATTATGGATGAGTATTTTTCCTTACATACAAGATTATTAAATTATTTCCTATGAACTTGTAGTTATAAACTATTTGCCTTTCTCACAGTATACACCCGATTTTGAAGCCAAAAACCAGATGCTGAAAACGAGAACTGTTTTGATATCAAACATAACATCAAACATATATTCTTGATACTTTGCATTTCTATTGATAGTTTTTGACAACGATTAACAGATTTAACAGATAAACCGCTCCAAGGATAAGTATATTCTGAACTTCTTATTTCAAGAACTTTAGTTCGTGTTGCAATCCATTAGACCCAGTAAAAATACTAAAAAAAGTCGGAATATTAAGTATATCAAAATGTCTAAGTTGAATAAAGAGTAGTAATTTAAAGAAATAAAAGTAAAATGTTAGGGAAAAATCTTTAAAATTCAGGAATTCTTTGTTAAGTAAAATAAAATAAGGGACATGGATTTGCTGGAGACCATCAAGCATTTACGGACAGCTTTCAACTCACCAATCAACTTACAGAGGAAGTTTTGTAAAAAAATCACTTTAGATTTATATACTGAGGGAAAAAAGTTGAATGTAAACTATGTTAAGAACACAAGGCGCAATGCCCCTAGTGGGCAGTCGTCTTCCAAACCCCAATATACCATACCATTTTGTCAACGAATCAAAAATTATTTATCCAATATTGAAAGGAAAGGGCTATTCGAAGGTCACTGTTACACGGCAAAGAAATCATCAAGACTGTGTGAAAAAAAACAGAGATACGTTTAGTAAAGTTAGATGGATTGAAAAATTGTAGCTTTACATGTAGTTTTGATCAAAATTTTTTTTATTTCATTTTTTAATACAATTCTTAACAAGTGTTGCAATATAAAAGATCTGAACCTCAGATGTTATCAAATAATTCAAATAATAGAGATCAAATGAAAATGTAGTTTCATGAATATTTAGACGTTTTTTGATTCAAGCAGTCCTTATTACAAGCAAACTTGGAAAATTTTAATACTTCTAAATAAAAAAAAACATATTCATGAACCTAAATAGCGTCATTAACCCAAAACAGACAACATTTGTTTGAATGAGAATCTGATAATAAGTTTTATTGACAATAAATGTATAAAACATACTAGTGAAGCATAACTAATTCTATATAATGATCCTACAAAATGTAAATGCAGTTTTACAGTAGCTTGAATGTTTCCGACATCAAGATTTGTATTGGATATTCGGACATTGGAACAAATTACTCGAAGTGATTCTATTACGTCGTATTATTCTTTACAGTTCAAACTGTTGTAATATTGACCAAGACTTAGGGAAGTAATATGATATTGCTGACTGAAAGTTGTTGTTAACTGTCCTTGGAGCCCTAACAACGGACCAACAAAAATAAAACATTGAAAACGAGGACGTGTTATATAACTCTCCAACACCAGATGAATAAGATATATTGCCAAATGAATCTGATAAAAAGGAATGCCTACAAAGCCCTACACTTAAGTCTATATGGATAGGGTACTTCATACGCAAGAAAAACATGTTTAAGGTAGTTCGACACTTATACACGGCGCATTCGATCGGGCGCATTTCGAAACACGTGTCGGATGCGGAATTGACTTGATTTTCAAGCCGGAATATTCCTTTGTTGGCCTTTTCACTGCGACGTCATAATAGATTGGCATACACTTTCCCGCGAATTAGCTCCCCTTTTTTCCCGTAAATATTGTCTATTTCGTGCTATTTCATTACCTACATGTATATAAAATATCTCTCTTCAAACGGTGACGTATAGATTTTTCAACTCAACATATAGCAGAAGCGTATATCTCTGAAAAAGCAAAAATAAAAGAAAATGTGTCCATGGGACACGGATGCCCCCGCCATACACATATTTCGGCAAACGGGAAGTAGATGAGCGACAGACTTGAAAAGGGGAGACACTGTACAACTCATCATACCAAAGCTTCAGACCAAATATCAAATCATTCCTGCATACACAAGCTGAGAAATCTTTGACGAAAATTTTCAATATATGGCTATAATGGGAAAAATCAAAGATAGTAGATGAGCAACAGACTTGAAAAGGGGAGACACAGTACAACTCATCATACCAAAACTTCTGACCAAATATCAAATCATTCCTGCATACACAAGCTGAGAAATCTTTGACGAAAATTTAGGACGTATGCAGACGTACGGACGGACGGACAAGGGTTAAACTTTATGCCCCCGTCGCCTAACGACGGGGGCCAAAAAAAAATCTATCTGATATATATTTCATATGAAAGCTAAAAAATACGCATGTTCTCACAGTTCCCTATATATTCTTTGTAAATATATATTGTTGAAAAATACTGAATTTCCCTGATTTCCAAAGCCAGGTATCAGGAAACGATGATCGGTGACATCATTTTTATTTTTTTTTATTTTTGGAACATATGAGTTAAGGCCTACAAAATATCTAAAAATAAAAAAAAAATCTGTCTGACATTTTTATTTTGCTCGAACTACCTTAAATACGGCATGTAAATTTTATAATTTTTCTAAAAAATACATTGGCACTAGAATTTTCTATCACTACAGACATAGCTTTGTCACTAATATCGACAGAATTTTGCCACTAATTCAGACAGAAACTTGACGATATAGATTTGAGACTTATTCACACATGACGGTATCGATTTAACACGAATTAAGACTGAATCATGACAATGTTTATTTGACACGATTTAAGACCGGAGCATGTCGATATCGATTTGACACAATTTCAGACAGAAACATAACGATGAAATTTCGAACCTACTCAGACATAAAAAAAAAATCACGATAAAGATTTTACACTTATTCATATTTTTGATACTAAATTCGACAGAAACAAGATAGTACAGATTTTACGCTAATTAGGACAAGAGATTTGAGACTAATTCAGACAGAAACTTTTGACACTTATTTCAGAGAGAAACATAATGATAATGATTGATATCAATTTAGATAGAAACAGGAAGATATAGTTTTACACTGATTCAGACAGAATCATGACCATAAAGATTTGACACGAACTCACACAACAATAACAGCATGTATCGAACAAACCAAAGGCAACTAAACACGAAGTCAATGGTAAAAGGTCACGTATATTGTAAGATAACTAATGCATGCCGGGTATTCCGATACACATACATAAAACACAGAGCTCATTTTCGTTTACATGCGGCAGGATGGATACAGATTTTTATTAATAAGCCAACAAAGAATATGAAATAGATGTAAATAAATTGTGATATTTAGACGCTTCCGTGTTTTCAGAAGTATCTACTGAACAATTTTTGAAAGTGTCAGTTCCCGGAAATCCCTGGCTATATCTTTATTTGGCGATTCATCCAACAAGGGTCCGTAATTATTGGCACAAAAAACCGCGGAGCTTTAAGTGATAATGGCACACGGAACACAGATAATGGGCACAAGGAACCAAATCGATTGCAGAGAAGAAAGCACAGAAAAATGTCAGAATCACCACAGGAGATTAATTAAAGACATCTTGGAATGCCATATTTACTCAGCATCAGCCTGTTTAGGGATTGGATTACAAAGAAAGCCATCAAATACTACGGATGAATAAGAATGAAGTGTATAGTTTTGTCATACGGTTATTGCAATTGGAAACGCCATGAGGACATATAGAGAAAAATTATAATGATGTTACCCCTTAATAAAATTCCACTGTTATAAAATAATACAGTTTAAATCTAGTATAGAAATCGACAAATAAACTAAACTAGAGGCTCAGAGACTGAGCCTGTATCGCTCAACTGACAAAATACTTCTCTGCCATGCATGTCCAAAAATGGTGTTTTTACCTTTGGAGGTCTAATGTTTAGCTATGTTTTCTATTAGCACCTGTTTTTTTTCCTATCGAAATGAGTAAACTTTGCAAAGGACCTTCTACTCATCTTTCCAATACAATTTGCTCCACAACAGTTTCAGAGAATAAGAACAAAATGAGCAATCTTTGTAAAGGACCTTTAGTACATCGGTCCTATAAATTTGCTGCAGCGGTTTCAGGGGAGATGAAAATGTGATTTTTCCATAATGTCCAATTTTAAACTATGTTCCTTGCTGATAGCCATGTTTTTCATCTGATCAGAACGGAAGGAGCAATCTTTGTAAAGGACCTTTAGTACATCATTCCTGTAAAGTTTGTTTGAATTTGCTTAAGAGGTTTTAAAGGAAAAGATGAAAATGTGATTCCCATAGGGTTCAATGTTAAACTTTGTTCCATGCCGCCAGCAATGTTTTTCATCAGATTGGAACAAAATGAGCAATCTTTGTAAAGGACCTTCCATTCATCATTCCTGTAAAGTTTGGTTGAATTTGCTTAAGCTGTTTCAGAAGAGAAGATGAAAATGTTATTTTCCCATAGGGTCCAATGTTAAACCTAAGTTCCGCTCTGGCGGTCATGTTTTTTATCGGATAAGAACAAAATGACCATTCGTAGTCAAGGACCTCTAGTATATCATTCCTGTAAAGTTTTGTTGAATTTGCTTCAGCGATTTCAGAGGAAAAGATGAAAATGTGATTTTTCTCATAGGGTCCAATGTTAAACCTAAGTTCCGCGCTGGCGGCCATGTTTTTTGTCGGATCGGAACAAAATGAGCAATCTTTGTAAAAGACCTTTAGTACATCATCCCTGTAAAGTTTGGTTGAATTTGCTTCAGTGATTTCAGAGGAGAAGATGAAAATGTGAAAAGTTAACAGACGACGGACGACGGACGACGGAGGACGGACGCCAAGTGATGGCAATAGCTCACACTGACCCTTCGGGAATCATATGCTAAGAAAAGGTATTATAAAAACTGGTCCTGAAAGACGGTAATGTGCTTGAATAAACACGATGAAAATATCAGTCGAGATTTAAACGTGGTCGGTATTATTTGAAAAGTATGGCCTAAGTAAAAGGAAAAGACTGTGAGGTTATAGTTTCAACTCACAAATTCATATGCTTGTCTCACCCGCAACAAAAATTCGCAGAAGTGAGACTTGGGCATACCGTTTCGGCAATGGAAACGACGCTAACTATTCGAACTTAATGAAATTGTAATGCTTATGTTAGCTGCAGGTAAACAGTAATAGTATTTGATGTGCATCATCATTAGTATCGGTACAACTAATTAAAATAGATTCTTAGATGACCCAAACCCCGAGTCATGCCGCGAGTGACCACATTAAGTTTTTCGCAAGCAGTTAGTACAGACTGTACAAATGGCCCTAGCAACATGACATTGGACTATTAGTTGCGTCTTGATACGTACACACTTACTCCATGTTGTTAACGTACATGTATGTCTTTCGTCTTATTTGTGTTTTTCATGTGTTTTTCCCTGGCAGATTGTGGTATGTAATTTTAATTTTCATCCACTGTAAATGTTTCCTGTTATCTCTTTTTTTATTGATATACGTTCTATTTGTACTTACTCTTATTTTTCAGATGACAACAACACAGAAGACCATTTGTAATCATATATCGTACAATCGACGTCAATATCGTTTAAAAATTAATTAATCTTAAAACAGTCATGATTCGTTAAGTTTTTATCCCAGGAGCCCTGGCATTTCTAAAATGGAATTTAAATGAAATTGGTTTCATTACTGAAATTGCTTTCGTTTACACAGGAAAACTAATCTAGGGTAAATTTAAAACAACACAAAAAACCAATAAAGACCGCATGTCTGGTGATTTAATTTACTAAGCTAAATTAACTGTTCGTTGATATTTTATTGTCAGGAGTAACTGTTACATTACATACTGAGATTGGCGGCTTTTAGGAAATAACGACAAATATCAGCTTTACAAACAATAAATAAAATCTTCCTTTCAAAATGACAGCAAGCTAACTTTTTGTTACAAAAAAAATTTGGCTATCTTCGTTTCGTAGATGGGGTTTGTCCATAGGTTTGTCATTTTCACAGGAAAGTTTCTTCATAATTTTCAATGAAGAAATATGGAGTAAATGCAAATGAGACAAAGTTCCTGTAATCACAATGAATGACAAAATATAGCAACGGAACAACGCTTTTATTGTTGTTCCCCATCTTGAAGTCACTATTAAGGCTCAACAACGAGCTTTACTCGTTCCTCACAGTAAGTTCAAGACGACCAATAGCACTGGTTTTAGCAGAATTTATTGCTAAATGTCGGACAACGCTACAAGTACATGTCATGGATGCGGGATTGTCAACAAACATAAAAGTGACTGGAAAAGTGTTCTTGCAATTGCTGCAATTTGCTGCCGACAAAAAGACCAACGGGAGACAATCACAACATATTAAGAACCAGCGGGCACTCCCCTACATATAAACAACCTTAGGTCACTCATCGAGTCAATAGTTAGAAAAATTATGAGATGAAAGCACAATAAACAGGTGGTCAGAATAACATATTGAAAAAAGCAATAAAATAATAAAATGCCAAAATTTGAAATTAAGATAGCATATCCATATGAAAAATTCTCTCAGGAACAAGTACACCATAATTGAAATGTATAGAGAACATTCATCTCTCTCTCTTTTTTCGGCTTCTACTCTGCATCAGAGATAAACTCCAGTTTTAAATAATCAATGAAGGAAAATGGTGCAAATACAAAATAGACAATAAAATGCCAAAATTTGAAATTAAGATAGCATATCCATATGAAAAATTCTCTCAGGAACAAGTACACCATAATTGAAATGTATAGAGAACATACATCTCTCTCTTTTTTTTCGGCTTCTACTCTGCATCAGAGGTAAACTCCAGGTTTAAATAATCAATGAAGGAAAATGGTGCAAATACAAAATAGACAAAGATTCTACAAATACATGGCAAAAACACGCAATGGAACAACGCTTTAATTGTTTTTCTTCATTTGGCATTATAATAAAGATATAAATAATTCATTGGCATTTTCCTTTAATTATGAATTTTTAAGTTACTTATAAATCTGAAAATGACAATATCGTAATATCTTAAAGACTTTCAAGTTGTTTTGACACTATTATAAACTTTCCATGTTCTGTATATTAATAAGGTGTAGAATTGATAGAAATAGTGTACATACTGACAGCCGTGAAATGTATTTCCTACATGCGTTTTTCTTGAAAATGTTTTATTGGTGTTTTGGTTGCTGTATAAAGGTTATCCATTCAGACTTGTCCGAAGACTTTCACATGTCTTGCCGATGTATCTCATAATAATCAAATATGGTATATTTTTATAGTGTAGCAAAATTGGTATAGATGTAGAATTGTAATAATCTGAACTGTTGTTCATGTGCCTTCATTTTCTTGTATGTGCCGTGCTCATGTTCTGTCTTTCTTTCTCTATTTTTCCGACGTTGCTATTGTCCTTGGATTGTTCGTTTTAGGCAGACGGTTTGGTTCTCATTTACTGAAAATAAATGAACATAAACTTTTGAACATTGCACTGGATTGTGACACGTGGATGTGCCCTCTATTCACAATTCCAGTGCTTTATTTTTCATTTTTGTTTTGACTTTACTCCGGATTATTACACAGAAATTGTGACGTGTGCCGAATTCGAAGCAAGAATAATAGGATCTGATACCAGACCATATTAAAGATAAGGGATATCTTCGACGAATGTGAGAAATTCTGTCTTTTCCCGAGCGTAACGAGGAGGGCAAGAATTTCTAAAACATGTGGAAGATATCCCGATTTTTTTATTTTAGTCGATAAAAAAAAGTGAAAAAGTGATTAAATCAATGGTAACAAACCACATCCAATAACCAATAAGAGTTCTCTTTCTTTTTTGGCGTCATCCCGATTTGTATTACCTCTATGTTATTCCTATAGTTCTTGAATGTTTCTTCTTGTTCCGTTAGTATTATTTGCCAATGTAGTAATAAGATATTGAACAGACGACCAGAGGTCTCAATTTATCGATAACAGCATCGATTTCTAAAATCAAAATGTCAATTAACTGTTTTAACCTTTTAGACATTGGGCCTTATGGTACAATACACTTCCAATAAATAATAAAGAACTAACCCGAGGAGGACGTAAGTTCGAGGAATCAATCTAATTTTCTTGATTGCAGACTGAAATATCGCATTACCTTCTATAACGGGTCTTAAGAGCATGTATGGGTCGTCGATTTGTATCATAAAAATTATTCTAGCAAGTACGAATTGAAAATTATCTGACAATTTTAGACTCCAAAAAGCATGTAAAAGATAAACTAATTTGACATTTATTTTATGGTTTTATGCCTGCTTTGTAACAACAAAGTCGTTTTAAGATCATGGGAATTCACGCTGAAATGTTATAAACTCATCAATTACCCGAACAGCAATGTTATAAATTGTTCATTTGCTAAAATTGCAATGGTATAAATAGTTCATTTACTGAAATTACAGCGTTTATAATTCAGTTATCTCTGTAAAGAGTTCTACGGATATTGATTAGAGATCAACTATCTTTATTGAAAAAGCCCGAGGGAAAACTAGTATACAGAAATTCAGGAAAGGAAAATAAATTCAAGTGCAATGAAAATGCGATAAACAACTCCGAAGAGGGTGATAGAAATACGATGCAAAAGGTTTCTAATTATCAATGAATCGAACTGGATTATTCGATAAACTTGCTTCAAATGAAGAGTTCATGGACAAAATATGTTTTGTTTTCCTAAATTGTTTAAATTTGTTTCGTGTATTTTTATGAGAGTATTTCATTTTCATGAACAAAATTAAGGCATTACGGGAAAACATATTAATTAAGTAAAAGGATAACAGGAAACACCTAAAATGGCTGAAAAAACCAGTTACATGCTACAATGTACCAAGGAACTGCATAAAAACAAATAATTCCAAATGTAATTGTAACGTTCATTTTCATTGGTCAACGTCATGAATAGCAAACGGAAATATTTTTCGATATTTCCGTTTGCCCATTAATCTGCTCCGAAATAAATATAGACGTCGTTAACACGAATCATGCAGTTTTTTATGTACAAAAGTGGAATTATAAGGATTAAACACTAATTTTTAGGAAATTATGTATGTATAAACTCCGGCAGCTCACTCACAAACTTTACATAAAGTCATTCGAGTGAGCTGCCACCGTTTATACATACATAATTTTCTAAAAATGAGTGTTTAATACTATAATAAAAGACAAAAGCCAAAAGGCAAACAATGATAGGAATTTGTGATAGCTGTACTTGGTACCACAACAAGCAAGAGCCAGTGGTAGGGATAAACTGGTTTATGGGTACCCAAACCTCCTCTTTCTCTCCCCTTTTTCCCTATAGAATAATGAAAATACGAATAAAACTCGAGACCACTAACTCCGTTACCACAATCTTGAAAAAGAAAAGGACAAAACATTAATTTGAATGATAGGTCAAGAAGTTCTCTCCTCTTAATTGTCTGCTGGCAAAACACTGTCGCACTACGGAAGAAAAATAAAATTCAAAAGTTCCCTAAGGGTTCGGTTAAGAATCATTATACATTTCAGTAGACATCAGTAGTATCAGTGATAGGCCAGTATGCATGTTAAACCCTCAGGACACTGGATCCTAAAGCCAAATTAACGGATACATGAAGAATATCCTGCCGATATCCCCAATTACGTAAAGAATGAAAGTTACGTCCCAGGTTTTATTTTTAACATCATTACGCAACACGCGAAATGCCCCTAATACCGGTAATGAGCTCTTTACAAGCGACACCATTTTTTATATCAAATGTTCATATCTACTATTAAACTTTTTAAATGTCTCATGTTCATTTACTCCTTATCCTTTCGTGAAATATTTAATACAGGAGTTTGTCTTTTATTGCAGTGTGGAGTTGGTAAAACAATACCCCGTGGTAGAGATGTATGCTCTTTATTTTTCTTAGATATGGTGTGCTTGTACATGAGATATCTCATGTGTACACTTTGTTCAATTACTATTTTCTAAATTTATGTAAATTTTAAAATCGAGGATTAACTCCCTTCATTGTAGTTTTGTCCTTAGCTAATCTGATATTACTGATTATTCGGATTTCGTTTGGTTTTATGAATTTTAAACGTTTTTTGAATATGGATTTCCTTTGTTTGGGTTCTAGTGCTGCTGATGAGGAATAAATTTCCGAAATGGCCATACAGCTCATTTAAATTATTGCAGTTTGAATTAACATATGTGTTATGGTCTCATGTTCATTTACTCCATATCCTCTCGTGAAATATTTAATACAGGAGTTTGTCTTTTATTGCAGTGTGGAGTTGGTAAAACAATTCCCCGTGGTAGAGATGTATGCTCTTTATTTTTCTTAGATATGGTGTGCTTGTACATGAGATAATATCTTATGTGTACACTTTGTTCAATTACTATTATCTAAATATATGTAAATTTTAAAATCGAGGATTAACTCCCTTCATCGTAGTTTTGTCCTTAGCTATTTTTGATATTACTGATTATTCGGATTTCGTTTGGTTTTATGAATTTTAAACATTTTTTGAATATGGATTTCCTTTGTTTGGGTTCTAGTGCTGCTGATGAGGAATAAATTTCCGAAATGGCCATACAGCTCANATCTTGATAAGCTAGAACGTTAGAACCGTTTGCATTTTATCAAAAATTCATATACATAATTAAATATTGTACAATTCTGAGAAGCAGATAAATCTTTACTCCCATATAGCAGTATATTGGTGACATAATCCTTACAATAGCGTACAAATATATCAAACTTAGCATTCGGACACAGTAATTTTTCTACATTATTAAATAGCTCCCTTCTTATTAGATCATAGTACGGACAATGGAGAAAGAAGTGATCAACAGTTTCAGTTGCACCAAGCTTACAACGATTGCAGCTTCGACTTGGTATTAAATTATACTTGAACAAATGGTCGTTTAGTCCACTTAATCCTAAACGGAGACGGGTATGATAAATTTTCCCAAAACCGATACCAAAAGAAAAGTATTTTGGTGACTCATCATATAAAAACGTTTCAAGCAATTTTGTTTTGAACGTTTTTACTGAATCAGAAGTTTTTATATCTTCAGATATAGCATTCCAGTCTTTTATTGTGGCGGGAAAGAAAGAAGATGAATATGTTGTCGTCCTAGACGCTGGAGGAATAATATGAAAAGCTCTCCTAAAATTATACTTTTCAGTATTGTGACTAATTAATGGATATGCTTCTTGCAAATATTTTGGACAATTACAATTTTTAATTTTGTAAAGCAATGTCAGACGATTTACCTTTCTTCGGTCTTTAAGTTTAATTAGATTTAATTCTTTTAACAGATTTTCATGTTTAGTAATCTTGAATGCACCTGTAATTAATACCAGAGCTCGCCGTTGTACTTTTTCTAAAAGATCAGATTCAGAATTATTGCAGCTGTCATATATAACATCACCATAATCCAAAATTGGTCTAATCATAGATTTATATAAAGTTTCTAAGCAAATACGTGGTAAAAATCTCTTCATACGAGTCATCATATCCAGACGACGATTTGCTTTTTTACATATTTCTAAAATATGAGGAGTCCATGACAGGTTGTTTGACAACCATAAGCCTAAATGTTTATGAGTAAATGATTCCTCTAATTTAATATTGTTTAGATACAGAGGTGGGTATGTTTTTTTCTTTACTTTTTTCGAAAATATCATATATTTGGTTTTATTTGCATTGAAGTTGACTCTCCATTGCTTCGCCCAGATGTCAAGCCTTTCAAGGTCAGCATTTAAAGTTGTTATATCACGGTCATGGACAAGTGTTCGAAGCAACGATGTGTCATCTGCAAATAGTTTAATATTACTTTCTATACCAATGTTAATATTATTCATATATATCAAAAATAAAAGAGGACCTAGAATAGATCCTTGTGGCACACCTGCACCTATATATTTAGAACTAGAATTTTTACCGTTGATCACTACTTTCTGAGACCTACAAGATAGATAACTTTGAAACCAATCTAAAACTGAACCACTTACACCAAGTTGTTTAATTTTAAAAACCAGACCCTGATGCCAAACTTTGTCGAATGCTTTCGAAACGTCTAAAAATACAGCACAAACATCCCTGCCTTCGTCTATTGATTTATAAATTGTGTGAGTGATATCAACTAGTAAATTAATGGTAGAATCATTACGCTTAAAACCACTATTGTTTTGAATAAGTAAATTATTTTCTTCACAATGATTATACAAATACTTGTGCACTATTTTCTCAAGACATTTGGAGACTGACGATAGTAAGGCTATAGGTCTGTAATTGGTAATAATTTGTTTATCACCACTTTTATACACAGGACAAATGTTAGAAACTTTCCACTTTGAGGGAAACACACCTTTAGCTAAAGAATAATTGAATATTTTGGTAAAAGGTTTACTAAGAGAATGAGCACATCGATGTAAGATGAGATTGTTTAAGCCATCAGAACCAGATGACTTATGAATATTTATTGACTGAAACATTTTTAAGACTTCTGACTCATTTACTTTCATATTCTCGAGTTTGTTTTGACAGATCAACTGAAAAGGAGGTAGAGAACTTGTGTAAACTGGGTCTAACTGCATATGAGAAGCAAATAAGTTATTGAACAATTCTGCTTTTTCTACATCGTCACTCACATTTGAACCGTTATTTGATATTGGGGGTATATTTCTTTGAGATTTTGAACCCAATATATTTTTACTAAGGGACCAGAATTTTTTCACTTCAAGGTTTGGGTCTGAAAGTTTTTCAACAATTTTATTTTGATATCGTTTCATGGCATCACGTTTAAGTCTGTTTGCCTCCCGTCTAGAGATAATATAAGAAAGTTTTTATTTGTATCGGATGGATTTTTCTTAAATTTTTTAAAATCTCTATCCCGAATCCGAAACGCCCTACGTACTTCGTTTGTCCTTTGGTCTTATTACAACAGTTTTATGGGGAATTAAGTCATGAAGTATTAGAGAAATTAAGTCATATGTGTAAGAAACTATATCATTTATATCATCATAAATTTCAAAAGCAGTTGAAAAGGGTGCTTTAAAAAGAGCCTCATTAATGGCGTTGAAGTCGGCCGTTTTATAGTCCCATACTTCCCGGCTATAAGCCTTTGGTTTTGGAATAGTAACATTTAATTTGCAGTAAGTAGTACAATGATCAAGCTTATCTAATGGTGGACACACACCAAATTCAGTAATGTAGAAGGGAGAATCACACAAAATTAGATCTAACAGAGATGAACTCGACTCGGTATATCGCGTAGGTTCATTAATTAACTGAATAAAATTATTTGACTCACAGAAAGTAAAAAGATTTTTACCCAATTCACTTTGGGAATGATCATCAAACCAGTTTTGGCATTTGTCGTTAAAATCACCAAATATCAATATTGCATCTGGCAGCAATTGTCTCACCGAGTCTAAAGATTCTTGTAATAAAAATAAAAACCTTTCTTTTTCGTTGGACCTCTGGTTTGGTGGTCTGTAACATGAACCAATCATAATTTTATAGCTTGAAGTTTTTATTTCAACCCACACGAGTTCAAGACCACGAATCTCGACATCCAACTTACGTTCCGATTGTAAACGATCAGACGCATATATACAAACACCTCCGTAGCCCGATTGGTTATCGCGATCATGTCTATAAACGGTATAATCATGAATGTGTATTTCTTCATCGGATATTTTACTAGATAACCACGTTTCAGATTCAATTTCTTCTAACTTAACTGTATTACTATTCACTTCTTTGTCGAGAGC
>MJUU01071001.1:1800-12112 GCA_002080025.1 Modiolus philippinarum
TTTGATTTTTGATCATTTATATAAAAAATATCAGTTGTTGAACTTAGTCATTTTTACATCAAATATTTACCAATAGGGTGTCCCATTTGTCTAGAACAAATCTCCTACAGTTTAATAGACAGTAAGTTTTTATAATGCAGATCCTTTGTACCTGTGTCAGAGGTGTGCACAGTACTTTAATTTTCCGATTTTATTAAAATCCAAGTTGCTGAACTTTCAGGCTACTTTGATGGAAGGCTTTACAGGGAAAATTAATGAAAATTATAAGTACATTTCAAATATTCAGGGTCAACCCATGTGTAGGATATGCTGTCCATGTAAAAGAAAACCCAGTTTGCNTGCGACCCCATCCAAAATAGCTGCCAGTGTGGAATATAGTTAAACTTAAGATAATATAACATCAATGTCTATTAACAAATTTGAAAATAATGCCCTTAAAACATTGGGATTATTTTTACTGCATGTGTCAGTGGTGGCCTAGGTGAGCGATACAGGCTCTTGCGAGCCTCTTGTTTTTTTCCTGCTTACAATCTTAACTGTTTAAAACCCTGTTATAATCAGATATATTTTTAGTAGTTGTAAACATTATAAAGACATACTCACAATAATGTCTGTGACTCCATAATTCATGATAAAATTGCAATTCAAAAGTATTTGGTAGAAGACTATGACATCCGAGGACATTTAATATTTGCTTTGTTATTTTATATACCAATATATCCATAAAAATATGGGCCTTTCCAGTTAAGTGTTTGCTAACTGGAAAGTTCTTTTATTACACAGAAAAAAATCAAAGCATACACCTGTCCTGGGGACTGATTGATCAGTTAATCTACTTTTAAGTGCTCAAAATTAATTGATTTTTGTCAGATAAAAATCTAGTTACTGATGTTACATTGAAAATGTAATGATACGCTTCAATTGATTTACATTGTAATAGTTTGTTTCTATTAGAAGGTATCAGCATTATTCATTAAAAAGGCCAGGATTGTAGGTGTCAGTCTCACTTACCGGTATTGAGGCACTAATTTCTGCCTTCCACTACAAAAGAGTTCCTATTTCAAAAGTCCTGTATTATACATTTGGGAGTTTTAAAATCAAGAATTTCATGGTTATTGCAGCAATATTGTATAATGGGCAAATTTTCTGGAAAGAGGAGAGAAAAGTATGAAAATACGGGAAAGTATATATGTGTTACTGAGCAATAGTTCTGTAACAATGCAAGTTTCCTGTATTTTTTTAACCATTCCTACCTCTTTTCTGAAAATTTGCTTCCTATCTAATATGGTTCCAATAACTGTGAAATTGTCTATTGCAGACACTATGAATTTTTTCTTATTTGTAGACTGATGTGGTTAAAGCACTGGCAATATTTGATGTCAAACCTCTTCAGTTTGTAGGAATGATGGAAATATCAAAACAGGTACATGTATTCATTGAAGTAGATAATGTTAAGCGGCTTATTTTTTTCGTGAGTGGTTTATTTTTGCTAGTTTTGCTAGTAGAAAAAAATCCAAGAAAATAGTTCCTCTTGGCAATATTCTTACATCTTGAAGGTAACCTTAAATGGCTTTAAAAAGCAAAAGTAAAGAACCAAGAACAGGTTTTGACCTACATTTACAGTGATATATAAATTAAAATTTTGATTTAGGACATTTGTTGGACTAATTGGCAACAAATCAAGATAAATGTGTCATGGATATTAAAAGAATTTCATAAAAAAAATTACTAAAATGTCACTTGTAATGAAGACAACAAAAAAAATCATGTATCTTTAGCATGAGCCTATATATAACCAATAACAAACAGTACTACTGTGTAATTCGCTTATTAATCTACCTGAAATTTTAACCTAAATTCAACTCTGAACTGAATTTTGACACCATGTTTGCTGTTTATGGTGTCTTATTGGTTGTATCATACAAAGAATTTTTGGGCTGAAACAAAAATAACTTTGAGTTAATTTACCTGGAGTATTTTGTAAAAATTGTAGGACATAAGTGGAGTGTTTCCTTTTTATTAATATACAGATAAGAGTACATGTAAAATATTAATTCAGTCTGTTCACTCTGTGAAGGTAATAATTTATGCTATTAAGAAACTTTTTTTCTCAAGGATTTCAGGGTTTTAAGTACGTGTACAGTTTTCTTCCAAACTTAAGAGGATTAACTGACTGAAGTTTGAAATTTCACAATTTACAGGATCAATTTTGACAAATTGTGAAACTTGTACTGTACTTGGCTGCCATATTTACTATATATTAATGACATGGAAGCAGATTGGCTCTAATTATGTTAAATGAATTTTCAAATGTTTAAAAACTCGGCAAGCCTCATTTTCAAACATTTGCAAAATTTATTTAACTCGATGTCAGAAATTTCATAATCAGCTTGGTTTTCGTTGTAGAAACTATATTTCTCTAATTTCTAGCAAACTAAACCAACGCCTGACCGATGTGATAAAAATGTTTCTCGTCACTAGTGAGAGAACAAATCACGTGGAATTTCCCGCCAAATCTATTCAGAACACAATCCTCGGTGTTTTACATTATGTCATTAATTAAAGAAAAAGTTTCTACAACTTAAACACATTAATTATGAAATTTCTCACATCTTGTTAAATAAATTTTCAAATGTTTAAAAACTCGGCAAGCCTCGTTTTCAAACATTTGCAAAATTTATTTAACTCGATGTGAGAAATTCCATAATCAACTTAGTTCTCGTTAGAGAAACTATATTTCTCTAATTACTAGCAAATTTAACCAACACCTGACAGATGTGATAAAAATATGTCTCATCTCTAGAGAGAGAACAACTCACAAGAAATTTCCTGCCAAAACACAATTCTCTGTGGTTTACCTTATGTCATAAGAGAAACATTTCCTACAACTTAAAAACTTTAATTATGAAATTTCTCACATCTTGTTAAATAAATTTTCAAACGTTTTAAAACTTGGCAAGCCTCGTTTTCAAACATTTGAAAAAATTTATTTAACTTGATGCAAGAAATTTCATAATCAAATAGCTCTCATTGTAGAAACTATACATTTGAAATTACTTTTGTAAATTTGCAACTATGGTAGACAGTATACCATGTACACTAAATTTCTACTTCTGGATTTGATGGCTGTTAGTTTTTATACACACATGTATATAGATATACATATATTACAGGAGTTTGGAAATAATACAGTGGATGCAGGACTTTGTCAGGGTGTATTGATAACCATGCACCAACAGTGTAAAGTCAAAATGTACAGTTTCCAACATATTCTAGATCTGGTTTGTATCATTATATCTTAGATTTTTTCATTGCCTCTGTTTTGGCTGTTTGGATATGAAAGTTCCATATAATTTCAATCATATAGAACCAAACAAAAAGGAATTTTTTTTATCAAATGCAACTTAGGGGTAATGTTGTCCTAGCATGTCTTCCAGATTTTCATTTTTAACCGGGTTTTCCCGTTGGGAAATCCGGTTATTGAAATGCTGATGTTGGGTGGGCGGGCGGTCAGGCGGGCGGCTGCCAGATCTTTTAAGCTCAACTCCTCTGTAACCCTGCAACAGAATTTCATGAAACTTTGTATGTAGCAAGGACATCATATGTAGATGTGCGTATTGTCGGGGATATTTCATCGTACAATTTTTCCAGGAGTTATGCCCCTTTGAACTTAGAACTTTATAGGTGTTTTGACCATATGCTTGTAAGTGCAAGTCCTCTTTAACTGTTCGACAGCATTTCATGAAACTTTATATGTAGCAAGGACATCATATGTAGATGTGCATATTGTCGGGGATTTTTCATCGTACATTTTTTCCAGGAGTTATGCCCCTTTGAACTTGGAAATTTATAGGTGTTTTGACCATATGCTTGTAAGCGCAAGTCCTCTTTAACCGTTCAAAAGAATTTCATGAAACTTTGTATGTAGCAAGGACATCATATGTAGATGTGCATTTTGTCGGGGATTTTGCATCGTACAATTTTTCAAGGAGTTATTCCCCTTTGAACTTAGAAATTTATAGGTGTTTTGACCATATGCTTGTAAGCGCAAGTCCTCTTGAACTGTTCAACAGAATTTCATGAAACTTTGTATGTAGTAAGGACATCATATGTAGATGTGCATATTGTCGGGGATTTTTCATCGTACATTTTTTCCAGGAGTTATGCCCCTTTGAACTTGGAAATTATAGGTTTTTTGACCATATGCTTGTAAGCGCAAGTCCTCTTTAACCGTTCAACAGAATTTCATGAAACTTTGTATGTAGCAAGGACATCATATGTAGATGTGCATATTATCGGGGATTATTCATTGTACAATTTTTCAAGGAGTTATTCCCCTTTGAACTTAGAAATTTTGTTTGACTTGTAAGTAAAGTATTTGTTTGACTTGTAAGTAAAGTAACTTTTCAGTGATTTTTAAGAGTGATGGCATACACTGCACATAATGAGAGGAGGTAGTAGTTGAACAGCTTTTCACACAAGTACCTATTTCTGCATTCAAATAGTGAAGGAAAACCCGGTTTGATGTCGTATCGACATCCAATTCTTGTTTTATTTGCTAGAGAATTGAAGATTCGGGGATGTACAGTTTTTAGTCTGTCTGTTTTGTCCACAAAAACAAAGGGTGTATCTTTTGAATTGTAAGTGATAGGGCATTTCATATTTTGTATGTATATTCCTTGCAGCAAGACCTTTCAAACGATGCCAGAATATTTGACTTCATTACCTTAAACTGGTATGAGACCAACTCGTTGAAGAAAAAACTTTAATATTGAGTGTATTTGTTGAATCGTAAGTGATATGGTTTTGATTTGTCACTAACCTTGACTTTGGCATGTGAACAACTACATAACAGTCCGAAAAGTCATTGTGTGAAATTATCTCCCTTCTAAACATGCTAATGAGGTGGGCGTCTACTTCATCAGCCATATTTTAGAAACACGCCGTCTGTTGATGGTGCATAGTAACGGCTGGATATTAAGCTTGTTCGGGTATATACATTTGTAAATCACAAAGGAACGATGCATTTAGTCAAACAAAAACATTTACAAAATAAAAGATATCAGTTGGTCTGCTATTGCACGTTCAATTGTTTATAGTTGATGTCAAATGTTTTCACTGCGACCACACTAAAATTAACCTGGCAACAATAAACTATTATAAAAAGGCAAAAATTACCGGGGGCGGACACAATTTCTGTATTAAAAGATAGCCAAAGGATTAATCTTGAAAGGGAAATATGAAATAATTGATTTCAAAGATGTATATTTCAAAGATCCAAAATGACATCCCGTAACTAAGGTGAAATTGAGGGTGGTATCTTCCATTGTGTTCATTATTTGGCGGTAAATGTTATTTATAAACACTGCCGAGGTACTCACAGGGATCAATGTACCCCATTATAATAAAATTAAACGAAATTAATGGGAATGTTTTGAGATTTCTGTATCTTAATATTTATTTGGAACGATAGTCGAATGTTTACTGTTCCATTTAAAACAATAAAACAAACTATAGACAAAAAATCAAATTACGATTATCTGAATGGGCCTCTGACTCTAAGTTGTAATCATGAAGTATATAGGTAAATTCAATTTCATTTCTAAAAAGAGCGCCAGTATTGTAGCAAACTCCACGAACTTTGGGGTTTATTCTGGGAATTTGCGTGGAAGGGCGGAAATGAAATTTTGCACACGTATTGATCAATTCTTTATAAATCAGTATGCCAATTTTGGAGAAAATCTGGAGATGTATATTTGTGTCATCCAGAATGATAGACACCAACTTCAGTCCATTTAAACCACAATTTACGCACTAATTTTAAACTTAACAACCCAACGGCAAACATTTACATTATTTATATACCTTAATGAAATACACGATTTAAAAAATCATTAAATTTTCTAAGTTGAAACAACTTTTTGGAATTTGTAACTACCGAAAACAAATCTAAGTAGACCTTTTTTGTTTCGTTTAATGAAGAGTTCCATTTCTTTTGTTTAAAACTAATCACTTATCGGCCTGATAAAAGTTTTTTGATCAGTAAGTTTCAGGGCTTTCATATTTTTTATGTTTTTTTATGGCAAGACCTTTCAAGTGGTACTAAAATAATTGACCTTATGACCTCGACTTTTGCAACTCACAAAATGTCACCACAAATATGAAATGAAATTTTGTTTAGCTATGTTGATTTATCTCCTTTTTCCAACTTAATAGTCTGATATTGTGCTTGCATGTACTTTTTCCTTGATTTAAACAAAAGTGGAAAAGTTTATTTTATATATAAAAACAATAAACTAGTTTTTTAGCTCACCTGGCTATGCCAGGGTACTTGGCGTCCGTCGTCCGTCCGTCGTGAACTTTTCATTCAAAGATCTTCTCCTCTGAAACTACTGGGCCAATTGGAACCAAACTTGGTCAAAATAGTCCTCAGATGGTCCCTTCCAAAAAGGTATCCGACAGGTCCGTACCTAATCCAAGATGGCCGCCAGCGGGGAACATAGTTTTAACATTGGACCCTATGGGAAAGACATTCAAAGATCTTCTTCTCAGAAACTACCAGTCCAATTATAACCAAACATAGACGCAATGGTCCTTAGATGGTCCCTTCCAAAAAAGGTATCCAACAGGTCCGTACCTAATCCAAGATGGCCGCCAACGGGGAACATAGTTTTTACATTGGACCCTAAGGGAAAGACATTCAAAAATTTTCTTCTCAGAAACTACCAGTCCAATTATAACCAAACTTAGTCACAATGGTCCTTAGATGGTCCCTTTCCAAAAAGGTATCCGACAAGTCTGTACCTAATCCAAGATGGCCGCCAACAGGGAACATAGTTTTAACATTGGACCCTATGGGAAAGACATTCAAAGATCTTCTTCTCAGAAACTACCAGTCCAATTATAACCAAACATAGATGCAATGGTCCTTAGATGGTCCCTTCTAAAAAAGGTATCCGACAGGTCTGTACCTAATCCAAGATGGCTGCCAGCGGGGATCATAGTTTTAACATTGGACCCTAAGGGAAAGACATTCAAAAATCTTCTTCTAGGAAACTACCAGTCCAATGATAACCAAACTTAGTCACAATGGTCCTTAGATGGTCTTTCCCAAAAAAGGTATCCGACAGGTCCGTACCTCATCCAAGATGGCCACAAGCGGGGAACATAGTTTTAACATTGGACCCTATGGAAAATACATTCAAAGATCTTCTTCTCAGAAACTATTAGTCCAATTAGAACCAAACTAAGCCACAATGGTCCTTAGGTGGTCCCATCCAAAAATTGTATCTGGCAGGTCCATACATCATCCAAGATGGCCACCATCTGGAACATAGTTTTTACATTGGCCCTATTAATTTAAGGGGAACCTCTGCCCAAATTTTTGAATTTTTATTTGAATTGTGGTCTGAATGTTTCAATTTCAGCATTTTGTATTGCCTTGATTATAAGGGGAACCCCTGCCCAAATTTTTTTTGAATGTTGTTCTGTTGTGGGTTGTAATGGATGGTGGATCTTTCTGTTGCCATGGAAACCAAACAAGAATACTGTAATTTCAGAGAAAAAAAAGTATTCTGCTAAATTTTATGTTTTGTTTTTCGGATTGGAAATGCCTTTTATCTATGTCAGCCATGGTCCAGGTAAGCGATACAGGCTCTTGAGAGCCTCTTGTTTCTGGATATCATCAGAATTTGTATTGAAGAAAAGTCTTTTATATTGTTCAAGAGAGATTATTCAGTTAAAACTTTAACACCTGGTATACCTGATAGGGGTTTTGTATGTCACAGCCATAAGTGTATTTATTTTGATAAAACATTTCAGTAGATACCAGAAGTTTTATATGCATACTATGTTTTGAAACATATTATAAGCAGCAGAATACCATTCCTGCGATTTCAAAAATTAAACAGAAGTTAAAAGATTTGGAAAAAGAGTATATATTTTTTCCGGAAGATAAAGCAGCCAATAATGTGGTCGTTGTTTGACGTAAGTATTACATTAAGGTGCTTTGGAATGAAATTACCAATTCTAGTACATTTCAAGCTACCACGTCAACAGAAAAACAAATAATTGATGATCACATGATAGCTACAGCTGAACTTAAAGCAACTTCTAATTATAAAAGCATTCCTACTATGTATTGGCTTCCTAAACTACACAAAAATCCTTTCAAATTTCGTTTTATTTCGGCATCAAGTAAATGTTCAACTACACATATTTCTGTGTTATTGACCAGTGCACTTACTACCATAAAAAATCTTGTCATCAACTTTAGCAACAAATGTTATGAATACAGTGGAATTAACTACTTTTGGAGTGTTAAAAATTCAGTAAAAGTTTTGGAAAGACTTTGATCTGTTAATGAAGCATACACCTTCGTGGATAGCTATGATTTTTCTAAACTTTATACTACACTACCGCATACACTCATCAAAGAGAAATTCTCGTATTTGATCAAATGGTCCTTCAAAAAATCAGGATGTACATCAGGCATGGTCTAATGCTAATTTATAATTGTAATGCCCTGTAATGCATTACATTATTACGAAGTAATGTATATAATGTGTAATGCTCCATTTTTAGCATTACATGTAATTGTAATATAATGCATTACATTTCAAAAATGCCTGTAATTTAAGCATTAATTGGCATTACATAGCATTAATTTTTTTTTACTTTGAAACTTTGGGTAAAGCTTTTCAGCTATAAAAATTTATTTTAGTGAAATGTATTGGAACTCCATGTATATTATGAATATTGTTTTTAGCTCACCTGGCTATGCCAGGGTGAGTTTTTGCCATCACTTTGCGTCCGTCATCCATCCGTCGTCCGTCCGTCAACTTTTCATTCAAAGATCTTCCCCTCTGAAACCACTGAGCCAATTGAAACCAAACTTGGCCATAATAGTCCTTGGGTGGTCCCCTTTAAAAATTGTGTGGCTCAGGTCTGTACGTCATCCAAGATGGCCGCCAACTGGGACCAAAATTTAACATTGGACCCTATGGAAAAAAAATGTTTCAAATTCTTTTTCTCTGAAACTACTGGGCCAATTTGAACCAAACTTGGCCACAATAGTCCTTGGGTGGTCCCTTACAAAAAAGATGTTTTTTAGGTCCGCCCGATTTCCAAGATGGCCGCTAGCGGGAAACATATTTTTAACATTGGCCCCTGTGAAAACACTTTCAAAGATCTTCTTCTCTGAAACTACGTGATTTCCAAGATGGCCGCCAGCGGGAAACATAGTTTTATCAGTGGACCCTATGGGAAAACATTTTCAAGGATCTTCTTCTCTGAAACTACTGAGCCAATTGGAACCAAACTTGGCCACAATAATCCTTGGGTGGTCCCTTACAAAAAAGATGATTTTTAGGTCCGCGTGATTTCCAAGATGGCCGCCAGCAGCAAACATAGTTTTATCATTGGACCCTATGGGAAAACATTTTCAAAGATCTTCTCCTCTGAAACTACTGAGCTAATTGGTACCAAACTTGACCACAATAGTTTTTGGGTGGTCCCTTACAAAAAAGGTGGTTTTTCAGGATTGCACTACATTCAACATGGCCGCCAGCGGGGATCCTAGTTTTAACATTGGACCCTATGGGAAAACACATTCAAAGATCTTCTCCTCTGTAACTACTGGGCCAATTGGAACCAAACTTGGCCAGAATAGTCCTTGGGTGATCCCTTACAAAAAAGTGTTTTTAAGGTCTGCACGAATTCCAAGATGGCCGCCAGCAGGAAACATAGTTTTAACATTGGACCCTATGGGAAAACACTTTCAAAGATCTTCTTCTCTGAAACTACTGAGCCAATTGGAACCAAACTCGGTCACAATAGTCCTTGGGTGGTTCCTTACAAAAAGGGTGTTTTTTAGGGCCGTGCAATTTCCAAGATGACTGCCAGCGGGGAACATAGTTTTAACATTGGACCCTATGGGAAAACATTTTCAAAGATCTTCTTCTCTGAAACTACTGAGCCAATTGGTAACAAACTTGGCCACAGTAGTCTTTGGGTTGTCCCTTACAAAAAAAGGTGTTTTTCAGGATTGCGCTAGAATCAACATGGTTGTCAGAGGGGGACACAGTTTTAACATTGAACATTATGTGAAAACACATTCAAAGATCTTCTTTTCTGAAACTACTGGGCCAATTGGAACCAAACATCGCCAGAATAGTCGTTAGGTGGTCCTTAGCAAGAAAGGTGTTTTTCTGGTCAGTGCTATTGGCCACCAGCGGGAAACATAGTTTTAACATTGGATCCTATGGGAAAACATTTTCAAAGATCTTCTTCTCTGAAACTACTGAGCCAATTG
>MJUU01071001.1:12668-28152 GCA_002080025.1 Modiolus philippinarum
CCGCAATAGTCATTGAGTGGTCCCTTGCAAAAAGGTGTTTTTCAGGTCAGTGTGATATCCAATATGGCAGCCAGCGGGGAACTTAGTGTTTTCCATGGGGTCCAATGTTAATTAACAGAGGTCTTCTCCGCTTTAACTAATTAGGGATATTAGATTTATAGTTTAATTATATATAAGGGCTCTTTAACATAAAATGTCTATGTTAATCAAGGGCCAGGTGAGCGATACAGGCTCTTGAGAGCCTCTTGTTTTCTTATATCTGCCAGCTTTGCAACTTATCTAAAAGTATAAAAAAGTGATTTTTTTCATTCAGAAATTTTATGATGAAATACATGTAATTTAAATTCTAGTTTTAAAAATATCCAATTCTAGTTTTAAAAGTATCCAATTATAGTTTTGAAAATATCCAATTCTTATTTTACAAAACAAACACAAGCTTCTAGTGATCAAAGTATAATTAGTTCAAAGATCAATGATTGTCACATGTAAAACTCTTAATAAGTTTACATTTCGATTAATTCCTTTTCTTTGACAAGTGGATTTATGGCTTTAATTGGTGTTAATTAAATTGTCAGTTATAAGAAACCAACCATGAATATATATGTATGGGTAACTGAACTGAACTTTTTTCTCAAAAACTACATATAAAGTTCATTCTGTACATTTTAACAAGATCACATGAACTTAACATAGTTAAGGTTACACATTTATCTCTCCAACCCGGAAGGCTTAATTTTTAATTGTAAATTTCAAAATTGTCTCAGAAAAATTGTGAAAGAGGAAGAAAAATATGAACTACATATACAAAGTAAAAGGGATAGTACAGTAAACAAATTACATATAAATGCACCGAAATACACAAGTACAGAAATTTAAACTAGGAGGATGGATCTTTTCACTTGTATTTTTTTTTAATCTGCATCATTTTCAAGAGAAGCTATAATATCAGTTTTAAAAAGTTAATTTAATTTGGTCTTTTTCCTCCTACATAAATATGTCCACAGTATTCACTGTTAATAAATTGCAAATGTGTGATTTACCTTTTCTTTTCTTGATAAAATTTGAAAAAAATGTAATGTGTAATTTAATGCATTACTTTTGTAAAGTAATTGTAATATAATGCATTGCTTTCAAAAATTGAAGTAATTGTAATTGTAATATAATGCTAAATTTTCAAATGTAATTGTAATATAATGCATTACATTGCAATGTAATTTGCCCCATGCCTGATGTACGTACATTTGTTGCAATACATTTAAATCGTTTTTCAGTGACGACAAACATGACAAATATACCAACTGGACTTGTCAGGATATGATAAAAGCATTAAATTTTCTTCTTGATAATATTTTTGTTCATTTTGATGATACAGTTTATCGGCAAAAATAGATATTCCTATGGGTACCAACTGTGCAACTCTCATAGCAGATTTATTTCTTTATTGCTACGAGTCACAATTCATGGCAAAAATTCAAAAAGACCCTTGTAAACAGCATTTAGTGGATAAATTCAACAATACATATAGATATTCGGACGATATTTTGGCTTTAAATAATCCTGAATTTTCTAAATTTACAGAGGAAATTTATCCTGCAAAACTTACTTTGAATAAATCCAATAGCAGCAGTGATTATACTCCTTTCCTTGATCTTGATATATCAATAAATCAAGGAAAGTTGAACACTAAGGTTTATGATAAAAGGGATGATTTCTCCTTCCCTATTGTCAATTTTCCCCATCTCGATGGCAATGTTCCGTTAGCCCCTTCTTACGGGGTCTACATTTCACAACTTGTTCGATATGCACGAGTATGTAGTGATGTTTCTGACTTCAACGACCGAAATCTTTGTCTCACTGAAAAACTTCTGCATCAAGGGTTTAGATATCATAAATCTCTAAATTTTATTATAGATACATTGACTTATTAAGAAAATTTGGTTCTACATGCAGGGCATTTCACATCCAAACTTCTATGGCAATATCATTTATAAAGCACATAAATTCAAAACTTGTCCTTCAAAACTTATTAATCCGTTGAACAAACTTATTCATAAAGGATATAAATACAGCATTGTTGTTAAATCTTTACTTCTGGTTTTTGTTGGCAAAAATATTGATCATCTTTTAAATGCTTTACACCATAACTAAATTTAAACAATTTTTCATATTGGCAATATTTGGCATTGCACAATATCATGTTATTCTTTCATAATTGATGATGTTGTTATACCAGATCTATTTAGAAGTATTTCAATTGAAGTTTCATATGTAAGAAGGCTTGATATCATAGTCAACGGAAATTATGTCCTTAGCTAGCTGTCAGTAACTGCGAGCATTTGTCCGGACAGTACCTGTGTGTATTGTCTTCATGTTATGTAATTTATTGTAAGGGTACTTGTCTTGATAAGTTGGGACTTTTTTCTAGTTTGATTTTTTACTTTGAGTCTTTTTGTGTATTTATTTTTTAGCCATTCACCACACAAAGGGGGAGGGTTTGGATCCAAGAAAACGAGTTTAACCCCAACACAATTTTTGCGCCTGTCCCAAGTCAGGAATATGTTAGTCATTGGCTTGTCCTTGTCTTCTTATAAAATTTTAGTTTCTTGATATTTGGGTTATTAGAAGTGGTTTGTTTCCATTGATTATTCACTTTTTACCTTTTTTGAGCCATTTAGGGCTTGCTATATGGTGTGAGGTTCCTCACTGTGTTGAAGACCATACGGTGACCCCTAGATGCTTTGTTTTGGGTCGTTTTAACCTGGATATGGGATGTTGTCTCCTTGACATTTACCCAATTTCCTTTCTTTTTCATATAATTTCTGATAAGCACATAAATTACTATTTTTAGTTATTTACTGTTACTTTTGAGCATAGGTATTCTCATTTACAGGTAGATTATTCTGCCTCTACAGATTAGGACAAATTTGTATTTGCATTGTTTTCTGTGCAAAGCATAACTTTAACTGTAGTTTCAAATTACATGTATTATGAAAATGATGTTTTCCGACACAAAGAGAAAACTGCGTGCAAGTTTTTTGTTGTCACTACCTTTTCAAATCGGGGCTGAAAGCCATGTTTCCTATTTATGGTCAAGTCTTTAGCAAAACTCTCAATTTTGGAACTTTCAGGGCATAAGTTAAGTTTCAAGTTTCAAGTTTCAAGTTTTATTTCTACACTCAGATATTGAAGACAATGTTACCAGAGGCAGATAATTCAAAAGACAAGACAAACTCATTTTCTTGTAGGGACCATAATTTATGTCAGCCATATTGAGTCATTTGAATAGAAATGTATTATTTAAAGCTGAATTAAACTTCACCTGCAGATTACTTTGACATACCTGATTTTTCGAGATAACAATGTTAAATACAATGAGGTTTGACTGTTTTTTTATATGCCGTCTAATGACTGACATATTATGGTATATTGATGTCCGATTGTCCATCCATATGTCCGACTGTCTGTCCGTCTGTCTGTCTCTTTCATATGTCACTCTCTAACTTGACAACCCTTAAAGTTAATTCACTTCAAACTTTGTAAAGGTATTGGGTATGATGGCCTGATGATCTATAAACTTTTTTGCGAAATTTCTATTTTTCTTGCAAGACCTATGGGACTCTATTCATCAATTTGTGAAATTTCAATTTTTCTTGCAAGAGTTTTGGGACTTTATTTGTCAATTTCAAGGCAATTTTTTACATGTCATGCTCTAAGGTAAATTTACTTCAAACTTTGTAGAGGTATTATATATGATGGCCTGACAATTTTATACTTTTTCTTGAAATTCCAATTTTTCTTGCAAGAGTTATTGGACTTTACTAAGGCATTTTTTTTTATTGATTACAGATTACACATGATTACCAGACCTGGGGTCAATTACTTTGAAATGTAATTAATTAAATTACAATTACATTCCAAATTTCCTCAATTAAATTACAATTACAATTACAGCATTTTCTTTGTTGTAATTAATTAAATTACAATTACTTTAGGGAAGTAATTAATTAAATTACAAATTACATTTCAATATGGCACTTTGTATGATATGTATGATATGATACAAACTTTAAAGGACGAAACCCAAGGACAATTTTAAACAAGCAATTTTGATGAAAGGTAAAATCACAGGAAAACAGATATTTTGGGTCTGCTAACTTATATTTCCATCAACTTTTCAAAACTGGGGGTCTAGACTAAAGACCATGTTAATAATCAAATGACTGCATCCGTCAGTTGCCCATTTCTATGGTCCCAACTGAAAAATTGTTTAGTTAATGTTCACGAAAAAACATTGATGTTATTTTTTGTTTGTCATTAAGTATTTATGTAATTCTTGATGATCAAGCTACAAAAAATTATTTTTTTTTGTTGTATTCTATGTTTGGTTAAAGAAAAAAAAAACGTAACATTTTAACTCATATGTGATTTCTATGGTTTTGAGCAGATATATTTTTTTTCAAAATTTAAGAGATATCGAATTTCACATGATGTTAATACACAATTCATATTAATCAGATATTTTTCAAACACTAAACCATTATATATATTCATCCATTTTATTATTTAAAAAAGAAAGAAAAATTAACATAATTTGACATGTTGTTTTATCTCAGTATTAAAATGTATTTTTTGGTTTTTAGATCAATTAAAACCTTTAATTTGTGACATTTTGTATTGATAGATAAAATTTAATTGCTGCAAATTAGTATCTTTATACAGCCTTTACACTCTAAATGTGTGTAGTAATTTACCTTTGAGGACAGGAAATGTCAATTAATGAATTAAATAATATTTCTCTTAATTAAATTAGGATACTCATATCAACAACTCATGTCTAGTGTATATGTGGAATAGTAATATACATAATTTGAAAAATGTTTGATGTTTAGGAGCATAAACATGGTAATGAATATGCATCAAAATGCTTTTTATATACAAAAAAAGAGAACAAATACTAGTACATTTGGTTAAGTAAATTCAAATTGTCACACGGGTTAAAGACAATGAATTGCCTGAAACCAACTCTTGCATTAAATAACTGTTGGTAAAAAAATTTATGAAATGTACCTGCAAAATAATTCCAATATATTGGAATGTTTCAACAATTTTACTTGAAAGTCAAATCTTCAGGTTCTCAACACCTTCAGATCAACACTTATATATTAAACCCCTACATATGAGTAACGAAGTTGGATGTCATTGCTATAATTGTTGATGTACAAATGTATGCATTTTGCCCTAAAATTCCCATATCGATTTTGTGGAATTCAAATGGAAAATATATTTTTAAAAACAGAACTACCCAATCCTACAAAGCACACAAAAATGTAATGTTTGACAAACAAAATTAGACCCTTTTCTGATGTATATGTAGCATGTGTTTTGAATTTCAATTTTTTACTATACATCCAAATATAGGATAGTCGTTATATTTAGTAAATTAACATTGTCATTTGTAAATACATATATTACTACTATTTTCAAATAAGTGATACTGTAAGTAGAAATATTACAAAAGTATTGAGAAAATTTTTTTATCTTTTGCCTTGAAATGTTATCTAAAATAAAAGTCTTTCAATTTATACAAAGAAATTTCAAAAGACATGTAAATCAAACTTGTTCACAAGTAATTGAAAAGTAATTGAAAAAGTAATTGTAATTACATGGTTTTTCAGCCCTGTAATTAATTAAATTACAATTACATGTAATTGAATTTTCTCTCAATTACACATTACATTCAATTACATCAGAAAATGTAATTAATTACAGTCAATTACAATTACATTTTTCAATTACCCCAGGTCTGATGATTACTGAAGAAAAAGGAATCGATTACAGCTGATTACGATTAACAATTACGACTACCCCAAGCCTGTATACCACCCACTCACAAGTGGGGGTATAATATCATATTCATTACTTCTACAAAGTTTGAAGTGAATTGGCCAAATGGTTCTCAAGTTAGAGTGAGACAAAGCTCTTTTAGATTACTTGTAATTGTAATGTAATCAATTACAGTTTAAAAATATGAGTAATCATGATTACATTTTGATTACTTTATGATTACTTAGTCAGTGATTGAAACTTATATCAAATATACAAAATATATATTCCATGCCATACATGTATACACACTGTCATATGAAATGAAAGAAGTTTATTCTTAATAAGTCTAAAGTTACAATAATTATTTTACTACATAAGTTTTTCCCTAATTTAAAATATATAAATATCTGTAAGAACTTCATATGACAATCAATCAGAACTTAACCTTTTCCAATCGAAATAATTTCATACTTATTGAAATTTTAATCATTTTAAGTTTGAAAGGGAAGAAACTGGTAAGGTCTTAGATGCACATAATAACAATATTGACTTTCAAATATTGAATCTGTTATCTTTAAAAGAAATGACATTCACTTGTATTCCTTCAATAATTGTTTAATCTCTTTTAATAATTTAAATTAAAGACAATCATGTACATATCTCTGGGTCATAAAAATGACAAGCTAATAATTGTAATAAAAACATGTAGATATCAACTAAATAAACAAAAAAATAAATTGTCAATACTAATTAGTGTAAAATATTGGATATACAATTGCCAGATTTTAACAATAATTTCAAAACAATTTCTTAATCAAGATTTTATTTGTTAATAGAGAAATACTGAGTTATATATCATTTCCAAGTCGGAAAAGACACAGCTATAGACTAGTCTTTTATGAAAATACTGTTGCATCAACTATGAAAAAAAACATCAATTCACCAAAATAATCATATTATGACGGGTCCGTAGAAATACCGCAAAGGACCTCCTTAGTGCACTAAGAACAATAAAATGCACTAAGGACTTGAAAGAGTAGTCCTATTTGCACAAAGGAGGTGGCATATGAAAGCTTTTGTTTTCAAATACAACATTCTAAAATTTTTAAAATATTTCTTCATTAAATTCTGAGTTATTTAATTTTTTGTACGCACGTGCCACTAATCCTTTGATCCTTGCCGTGTCACTATACGCAACCAGGTGGAACAATGGCAATAAGCAAAATTCGATGTATGATTGATACAGGTAAGAAAATGGAGATAACACATGACAATAATAATAACGGGTACATTGCTTTTCCGGAATTTTTCAAATTTCCGCAAATTAAAAGTTTATTTTACCCAAAAATGTTCAATTGGCATGTATTGTACGACTGCTGGCGTATGCGCTTCCATTGCTATTTCAGTATAATTCATTACGGTTAAAAATCGATGTTTTACAAAAAAAATCGTCAACTTTGTGAACTGGGTGGATCCATACTATTGGGATTAATTTTAGTAAGACTTCACTGGTAAATCCACCAAAATTTATGTATGTGTTTATCTTATCTTTTTTTTAAACGTAACGCCAATTTGCAGAAATGTAAAACGCCGATAATAACAATAAAATTTGACGTTTCATTCGGTAAATTATTATAATTTTTTTATTTTATTGATCTGACATTAATATCAGAGACGGAAAAATATCAAATGAAAATAAGTTAAAAAAATGATTAAAAATAATTTTCCTAGTAATTGTAAAGGATGAAGTTTGTCAGAAAATCCTGTATTTAAAATATATAATATATGTAATGCCAGTAGTGGAATTAAAATAGTACAAATTTGTTTTCAAATCTAAGTCATTAGTAGTTGAAATGCACATAATTTGTTTTCAAATCTAAGTCATTAGTAGTCGAATTGCGCATATGCAGAAACTAAATTAACAGTTACTTCGGTATTTTGTTATTTAAAAGAACTATTTTAGAAATTTGGGTAAATTGTTATAATCACCTCTGTATCTTCCCCGGATTTTTTCTTTCATTTGCGCCGATTATTTCTTTCATTTGCGCCGATACACAAACAAAAATAGTCGTGAATCTAAACCATGGTTTGATGAGAAGTGCAAATCTGCTAGGAAACAATATAAGAAATCAAAGAGAAAGATGAAACGAAATTTCTCTCCACAGTTACACAATGAAACAAAAAGACTGGAGAAAATGTATAAGAGAACTATGAATAACAGTATTCGCAAGCACAGAAAAAAAAATCCTTTTTTTTTTGTTTTTTGCTTCAATTTTGGAACAAAAGGAGATCGCCTATAATTTTCAATTATTAAGTCAGTTTTAGTGAAGTATCCCTCTGAAAATCCTTACGGTTTTAAAAAAACGTTTCTTCCTGTAACAGTAAATTACGTTTGATTCGAGAAATCTTTTATTTTCGTTATTTCAAAGTCAACAGTGAAAAAAAAATTACATCTTAACAAAAATATTCCTCTTGCAATCTCTCCAAAACAGCAATGGATGATGTAGTCCATCCTCATGTACCGTCCACATTAAATTAAAGAGTATAAAAAAATGATGCTGAATAATGTAATTCATATAAAATAAAAAATATTGATGTCAAGTATTGAATGCTGCTTATTTAAATATTACTGAATTTTACTCATTTTTTTTTACCCCAAAAGCAAATTATTTAATTTTCTTTTTTACTCTGAATTTTTATTTTTATAAATGTTTTCAGAAAATTAATTGTTTACTTTTGTTTTTGATTTCGTTTGTTTGTTTGTTTTTTTTTTGCTTTGTTTTTTTTTTTCGATTATGAAAATCAATCGCTCATACACACTGCTTTATAATAAAATAATAGCTCACACCTTGTTTGTTTATTTTACAGCTGCTAATTGGCAATCAACAATCAATCATCACGTGATTAAGTAAAACAGTTGGCACGTGCCTACAAAACTGCTAATAACTTAGTTATTCAATCACCAATTTTAACCAAAATTTACAAAATAACATATTTTTATATAACAATTCCTATTCAGCCTCCTTTGTGCACATAGCATACCTATTACATGTCCTTAGTGCACTTTTATGGTTCTTAGTGCACTAAGAAGTCCTTTGCGGTATTTCTACACACCGTATTATGACCACTGCGATATTATAATAAAAACTGATACCTCTCCACTATTTTCAACACAAGTATTTAGCATTAGTTGAAGAATTAAACTCAAAATATAAAATGCTTAGCATAAAGCAATTGTAATTGAATAATTTTGATCTACATTTTGTACTTATCAAAAGTTGAATAAAAAATTCAGTTAAGCTTGTGGCAGCAAGTGACCTTTGTATGGAAAGAGTTAATGCATGTTTAAGCAATGATCTCAGTTTCAACAGGCACTGGTATCTTTCAAATGCATATGTATTCATAAGTAATCACTTGTAATCATGATTACAGCTGAGGAAAGTAATGTATTGTAATCAATTACAAATGAAAAATGCTGTAATTGTAATATAATTGATTACATTTTCAAAGCAAAGTAATTGTAATGTATTCAATTACATTTAAAAGTAATCGACCCCATCCCTGGTGGTATATTGGAATACCCTTGTCCTTCCCTCTGTCCTTCTGTCCGTCCGTCCATCCGAAGTTTATTGCATTTTTCTCAGCTACTGCTGGGCCCATTTATCCCAAATTTGGTATTTGACTTTATATTGGGGGGGGGAAAGTGTTATCTGCCATTTTGGTTGCCTTATGATATCAACTTCATGTTTGGCGGGACTTAGCCATTATTACATAGTGAAAATTTTCGTTGCACTTTTCTCAGCTACTGCTGGGCCGATTTATTTCAAATTTGGTATTTGACTTTATGTATAGGGGGAATGTGTTGTCTCTCATTTTGGTTACTTTACGATATCAACTTCCTGTTTTTTGGGACTTTGCAATTTTTCCCTTTATTATATTTGTACTTTTATTTCTATGTATAAAGTATCGCAATGTATCTACTCAATAAAACATCATATTGCACAGTTGAACATGATAAATCATCATATTGCACACTTACTTTGATTGACGTCTACAGGCCACACCCCTTTAACACCCACAATAGATATATCAGGCCTCTTTTGTATGTCATCGGTGACTTGAGCCATGTCAATCAAATATAATAAAACAATTATGGCACTTCTATACTCGATCAATATGGGGTTTAACGGAGCGCAAAAGATAATATTGAACTCGGGGTAAACCCTCGTTCAATATTACTTTATTGCTCCGTTAAACCCCATATTGATCTCATAGAAGTGCCATAATTGTATATTATTGAACATAGTGAAAATTTTCGTCGCACTTTTCTCAGCTATTGCTGGGCCGATTTATTTCAAATTTGGTATTTGACTTTATACATAGGGGGAATGCGTCCTCTCTCATTATGGTGGCCTTAGGATATCAACTTCCTGTTTGGCGGGACTTAGCCATTTTTTTCCCTTTATTGAACATAGTGAAAATTTTCGTTGCGCTTTTCTCAGCTACTGCTGGGTCTATTTATTTCAAATTTGATATTTGACTTTATATATAAGGGGAATGTGTCATCTCCCATTTTGGTGGCCTTATGATATCAACTTCCTGTTTGGCGGGACTTTACCATTTTTCCCTTTATTGAACATGGTGAAAATTTTTGTCGCACTTTTCTCACCTACTGCTGGGCTGATTTATTTCAAATTTGGTATTTGACTTTATATATAGGAGGAAAGCGTGGTCTGTCAATTTGGTCACCTTATGATATCAGCTTCCTGTTAGGTGGGACTTAGCCATTTTTATACGCCCGTCTTTGACGGGACGTATTATGGTATACCGGTGTCTGTCCTTCCGTCCGTCCATCTGTCCGTCCTTCCACACGTCGTACTCTAACTAGAGAACGCTTTGATCATTTTTCTTGAAACTTTGCAGGATTGTTGGGTATGACGAGAGAAAGCTCCTTATTATTTTATTTTGTTGGGTATGAAGGAAGAAAGCTCCCTATCGTTTTACTTTGTCTTTGGATTTTCGTTCCAGAGTTATGGGACTTTGATTATTTCAGAAAAGCTTGAAATTGCAATTTTCGTCCACATGTTGTACTTTAACTAGAGAACGCTTTGATAATTTTTCTTGAAACTTTGCAGGATTGTTGGGTATGATGGAAGGAAGCTCCCTATTGTTTTATTTTGTTGATGGATTATTCGTTCCAGAGTTATGGGACTTTGATTATTTCAAAAAAGCTTGAAATCTCAATTTTTTTCCACATGTAGTACTCTAACTAGAGAATGCCTTGATCATTTTTCTTGAAACTTTGCAGGATTGTTGGGTATGACGAGAGAAAGCTCCTTATTATTTTATTTTGTCGATGGATTTTTCGTTCCAGAGTTATGGGACTTTGATTATTTAAAAAAAGCATGAAATACCATTTCTGTCCACACGTCATATTTTAGCTAGAGAACGCATTATTCATTTTTCTTGAAACTTTGCAAGATTGTTGGATATGACGGAAGAAAGCTCTCGATCGTTCTATTTTGTGGAAGGATTTTTCGTTCCAGAGTTAATTAGGACTTTGATTATTTCAAAAAAGTATGAAATTGTAATTTCTGTCTACACATTGAAATCTTTTATTATACCCCCGCTTCGAAGGAGGGGGTATACTGTTTTACCTCTGTCCGTCCGTCCGTCATTCCGTCTGTCCGCCCGTCCGTCACACATATTTTCGTCACATTTTTCTCAGCAACTACACATGACAGCCACTTGATATTTGGTATGGTGCATCAGGATGGGGTCCTATACTGCGCCTCCCCTTTTCGGCCTTATGGGATCACTACTTCCTGTTTATCGACTTTGTGCATTTTTTACTTTTATTTTCCAAATTGTGACTTTTTCGTCGCATTTTTCTCAGCAACTACACATGACAGCCACTTAATATTTGGAATGGGGCATCAGTATGGGGTCCTATACTGAGCCTCCCCTTTTCCGCCATATCGTATCACCACTTCCTGTTTACCGACTTTGTGCATTTTTTACTTTTATTTTCAAAATTGTGACTTTTTCGTCACATTTTTCTCAGCAACTACACATGACAGCCACTTGCTATTTGGAATGGGGCATCAGTCTGGGGTCCTATACTGCTCCTCCCCTATTCGGCTATATCGGATTACCACTTCCTGTTTACCGACTTTGTGCCTTTTTTACTTTCGTTTTCCAAATTGTGACTTTTTCGTCGCATTTTTCTAAGGAACTGCACACGACAGCTACTTCATAATTGGTATGGAGCTTCTTTGAAGGGTTCTATACTGCATCTCCCTTTTTCAGCCATATTGCTGTACTACTTACTGTTTTTATGACTTTATGATTTTTTTACTTTCATTTTCCAAGGTGAACTTTTTTGTCACTTTTCTCGGCAACCAAACATCCAACTGTGTAAATGCTTGTATTGTGTCCACACTTGTAATGTGTCCACACCTGTATTGTGTCCACACACACTTAATTTTGCACTTACTTATTGGTTCAGGGTTCAATGAGCGGGGGTATAACTGGCTGCCATTCGGCGACAGCTCTTGTTTTAAGACATTACTACCCCTAAACCAATATACATTTTTTACTGCTTAACATCAGATGAAATAATTGATACATATCAGAAGTCCCTTGTCATGTTTGATCATATGAAGTTCTTAATTTCAAGAATCATTTAATCAGTTTGCTTTTAAAGTGGGACGGGCATATCATGCGCTCTTGGCGCAGCTGTTTATTCCCTTTATTGAACATAGTGAAAATTTTCGTCACACTTTTCTCAGCTACTGCTGGGATGATTTATTTCAATGAGTGGGGGTATACCTAGCACGACAACGCGTGCAACATCATGTTATGATGGTCTGTATACTTTTTCTGTGAAATTTCAGTTTTTCTTGCACGATTTATGGGACTTTTTTGGTCAATTTGAAGGCTATTTTTTACATGTCGTACTCTGACTTGACAACCCTTTGGTCAGTTCACTTCAAATTTTGTAGAGATAATTTTTAAGGAGAGTTCAAGCTTGATTAGCCTCTTAAAGGTGTTTTCTAAATTGAGAACCCCTTACCTAAATCACTTGAAATTTTGATTGAGTGATGACAGGTGTACCATGCGACTTTGCGCAGTTGTTTATTAATTTTTTTATTAAATATACTTATAATAACCCATTAAAAATGAATTCTAATAACTTTTTTTAAATAAAAAAATTAAAAGATACTTAATCCAATAGGAAAAATAATATGAAAATCATCTGCAAGGCTATTTGGCAGCAAATGAGTGCACATTTCTTCTTTTTTTTTTTTAGTATCAGACTGACACATACAAGCTGGATGATGTAATAGATGATGAAGGAAACAGATTAGGTCAGCAACCTATAGGGTTGAAGTTCAACATTAAAATAAAGGGTAGGTTATCTCCCTGTAATATATTAATAACTTAACGAACAAAAACTTTCAATATTTATGATTGATTGATTGATTTTTAAACCCAGCTTCAGCAATACTTAAGCTATATTATGGCATGAACTCGGTGATTATGTTTCCTTCAAATTGCAGTCAAATTTCTAACATTTTTTGACAATAATGGATGAGCCCACTTGCGGGCGAGTGTATTATTGGAGACATTATTTGAAGTTTCAGAAACAAAATTTCTATTATTCTTTTTATCGGTAATTAATTAACTCACTTTGAAAAATGAAAATCAATTTTAAAGAAATCAGAAAATTGATTATTGATGGGTAAAAGAATTGGAATGTTCCAAACGGGTTTTGTAGATGTTGATTTCTTTGTTTACATTGAGGCGCTGATTGACAAAGTAGGCGTGGCCTTACATACTTTTTTCCAATATTTTTTTTGTATTTGTGCAGTAGAAAAACTCTAGCACATTACCAATAAACATATTTATTTACCCTGAAGTCTCATTGTTGAATGTGTTCTCTTGGTTTAATACTTTGATTTATGTTTCATTTCAGAATGTCCACCCGTCCTGTTTGAAGTCTCTTGTTTTGATCATATAGTTGAGTTCAGTAATAAACCATTTCATTACCTATTCACACCTGTTAAACTACCTGAGTACTTCGAAGTCCATTCCCTAGAGTACAGATCTGTGGTAAAGTATTTTGTAAAAATTATCTGACTGAGAAGAGTCAAACTTTGATGACTCTAATACCCAAGGGACCAATAGCTAGAGGGGTGTTTGAGCTATTGAGGCTGAACTATATGTATGTTAATACTTGAGCAAAGGGATCACAAAAAGGGTTTGAGACATCCATGGTGTTCAATGTCCATCTAAGTTTAACTGGTATTTGAAATTCATTGCTCAGAATACCAAAATCAATATACAACATATGCAATTTGACAAACCATGTATCATAAGTATTGCCATAGAACAAAAACAATGTACAAAATATGCAGAACATATCACAGTGGAGCTTACACTTTACATTCTGTTTTACATCTAAAAGGATAGTTATAAAGGCTGTTCCAGAATTAATAATATGGGGTTCAGAAGGCTTTTTGATAAGATGGGCTTATTATACCTCCCACTTTAGCGGGGGGTATATAGTGATCATGGTGTCTGTCCATCTGTTTGTTCGTCCATTTGCCATAGTGTACTTACTTTGAGGCAACAACTCCTCCTAGACCACTTGATGAAATTCATTGACACTTTCACAGAATCTTCAGCACTTATTGCCACTGTGCACTGCCTATTTGAAAATTTGATTATCTCCTCGCCCAACAGAGTTGGGTAGGGGATATAGCATCTCGCTCGTCCGTCAGAGTGTCCGTCCGTTCGTCCCACCTCAAGTTAAAGTTTGTGTATAGGTTTATATTTGAGAAACCACAAGTGGCACATCAATTATCTTTGGTCAGTGGTCACTTTGAAAGTGATGCTGCTTCAGATGATAATTGGATCACTCTGACCTACATTTTAAGCTTTAATGACTCAGGTTAAAGTTTGTGTAAAGGTTCATATCTGAGAAACTACATGTGGCACATCAGTCACCTTTTGTCAGTGGATGGGTCTTGGAGAGTGATGCTGTTTCAGATGATAATTGGGTCACTCTGACCTACACTTTATGCTTCAATGACTCAGGTTAAATTTGCGTTAAGGTTCATATCTAAGAGACTACATGTGGCACATCAATCATCTTTGGTCAGTGGATGGGTCTTGGAGAGTAATGCTGCTTCAGATAATAATTGGGTCACTCTGACCTACATTTTACACTTCAAGGACTCAGGTTAAAGATTGTGTTAAGGTTCATATCTGAGAAACTACATGTGGCACATCAATCACCTTTGGTCAGTGGAAGCATCTTGGAGAGTGCTTGGAGCTGCTTCAGATGATAATTAGGTCACTCTGAACTACATTTTATTCTTCAATGACCCAGGTTAAATAGGAAAAAGAAGGGAAACAGGGAATGTGTCAAAGAGACAACGACCCAAAGGGAATTAATAACAACTCAAAGCCACCATAAGATCTTCAATGAACGGTAAGGAAACCCCACACACAACGGCAGGTCGGAGTTGGCCCCTAAATAAAGAGTAATCAAGTTCAGCGAAATAAACATCATCCTAGACTCCCATAGACATAAAGTGAACTAACTAGAAAACAGACAAGACACACAAAGGCTTAATAAATTTCCTGACTT
>MJUU01071001.1:28286-52479 GCA_002080025.1 Modiolus philippinarum
AAACTGAAAGAACTAAATATACGGACATAAACATGAAATCACAAGAGACTACTAGTAGTTAACTGACATGCCAGCTCCAGACCCAGGTTAAAGTTTACATTAAGGTTTATTTATGAGGAACTAAATGTGGCACATCAATCATCTTTGATCAGTGGATGCATCTTGGGTCACTCTGACCTACATTTTATGCTTCGATGACTCCGGTTATAGTCTGTGTTAAGGTTCATATCTGAGATACTATATCAATCATCTTTGGTCAGTGGATGGCTCATGGAGAGGGGTGCTATGTTTGAGAATTAATATTTTGAAACTGGAACTGAATTTGGAAATTTAATTGTTACAGGCAAGGGGATTAGCTGTCATTTCCGACTGCTCTAATCTTGTTTTTTCTTTTTTTTTATTTCTGGAATTAATGGGGGAGTAGGGGGTACATATTAGTTTTTCTAGTTAGGGCCCCGCCATGAAATGGCGTCGCCCTATAGTAATCAGCCTGTCCTTCCGTCAGCATTTCCTAGGTCGTACGATAACTCAAGAATGCCTTTATGGATTTTTCTGATTTTTTTACTCAAAGTTGCACTTGACTGAAGGACGCTCCCTTTTGTTTTTGAAGAAAATTGGAAAATGATTTTTGGGAAAAAACTTCATTTTTATATGAAAAAATGCATTTTGAGAATTAGCTCTATGTGGTACGATAACTCAAGATTGCCTTCAGGGATTTTAATGATTTTGATACTCAAGGTTGAACTTTACCAAAGGAAGCTCCCTTTCAATTTTTTGGAAAGTCTGAAAATGATTTTTGGGAAAAAACTTCATTTTTATATGAAAAAGTGCATATTTTGAGAATTAGCTCTATGTCGTATGATAACTCAAGATTGCCTTCAGGGATTTTAATGATTTTGAAAAACAAGGTTGAACTTTACCAAAGGAAGCTCCCTATTGTTTTTGTGGAAATCTGAAAATGATTTTTGGGAAAAAACTTCTTTTTTATATGAAAAAGTGCATATTTTGAGAATTAGCTCTATGTCGTACGATAACTCAAGATTGCCTTCAGGGATTTTAATGATTTTGATACTCAAGGTTGAACTTTACCAAAGGAAGCTCCCTTTCGTTTTTGTGAAAAATCTGAAAATGATTTTTTGGAAAAAACTTCATTTTTATATGAAAAAGTGCATATTTTGAGAATTAAGTGTACGTCGTACAATAAATAAAAATTCCCATCAGGGATATATATGATATACTCAAGGTTGGTCCTGATCAAAGGAAGCTCCCTTTTGTTTTTGAGGAAAATCTTATTTCCATGAAATTCTGCAGTCAGGGTTTTGGGACACACAAGGGGGCAGGGCCCTTTCTGACTTTGTCAGGATTCTAGTTTAAGACTTGATTTAAAGAAACACAGAAAGATATGTACAGTGAGACTTGTTTTAAGAAACCACTCATTGGAGTAGGAACAAGTGGTCTTTTAAGACAGGTGGTCTCTTAACAGAGGTCAATTTCAATAAATTTTCTATGAAGTGTAAATTTGATGTGGTCTCTTAAAACAGATAGGTCTCTTAATACAGGTGGTCTTTCAAGCAGGTTTTACTGTAATACCTGGTGTCGAGATCAAAATAGGCTAACTAGCCTCTGAGACCCTTCTTAAGGGTCCTTTTTTACATTGTTGTGCCCTCTATACATTTGTTTCTGGAAAAGCCCTAAATGAGAACAGTAGCTTTTATGGTCCATGTGAAAAGATTTGGAGGGCCAGACACTGTTTTCACAAGTTCCATGAGTGAAACTGGTTAGAATCAATGACAATTCCAATTTGTGATATTCAGAAAAAGAAATTTACCATCAGATTTACAAACATACAAAATAAATACTTCACTGGTTAACTTCTAGTCATCTCTAAAACAATATAAATAGATTGGTCAGAAGATAGTTTTTGTGTCATGTGCTATTTGTTCCTTCATAAAATTGTTCCAAAAGGATGAAGTATTATAGAATATTTGTTCCAACAGAACAAATATTATAGCATTTGTTCAAAACGGAATAAATGTTTTATAATAATTTTTCCAAAAAGAAGAAATATTATGCCAATGTTTATAATAGTTGTTCCAAAGGATCTTACGTTGTTATGAAGAACAAGTATGCGTTGACATTTGATTCCTTTTACCATTTACCAAAATAAATGGTTGGTCCTGTGTTATTGTATGTTAAGCAAAAGTATATTTAATTGGTTTCTGTATATTTCAGATCAAGGATGGTAAATTACAAACTGGTGTTGTGCAGTATGTCAGCGACAGATACAGAGCCTCATTTTGGGATGACGACTCAGGGAGAGTAATGCATATAGCTACCTCAGTAGTTAGGTAATTTGCATTGAAAGAGAAAAAATTCAAATTCAAACTGTTTTCAGTAATTTGGTGGAGGTTGAAATGCCAAATTTATTTAGAAACATGCAAAACCGAATAAGTAGATTCTTTTTTAAATAAAGGAGTATGTCCCTCATGCAAAGTTCTGTCCTCACCTGAATTTTGCTTTCAATTTTTCAATTCAGTGGAGATAATAGCAAAAACAGAAAAAGGAATGATTTCCTGGAATATGACGTTGATAGATGTAACGTCACCAAAGTGATTCCCATTTTTTGTGTCGCCTATTGCAGGATCGACACATAGGGATCACTATCCGTCGTCTTGCATCCGTCCGTCCGTCTGTCTGTCTGTCTGTCTTGTCTGTCTGTATGGCTCCAAAATTTTTACATTATCCGCATCTCCTCCTAAACGGCTTGGTACTTTCCAACGAAACTTGCAGGAATGCTTCAGTATATATTGTAGATGTGCACCATGTATTTTGTTTTTCTTTATTTCTGTTTTTCCAGATTTTTAAGCTATTTTTCGACTTTGTCATTTTAGCTTATTTGCATCATAGGGTATACCTCCATTATCCGCAACTCCTCCTAGACTGCTCGGTACATTCCAACGAAACTTGCCGGCATGCTTCAGTATATATTGTAGATGTGCACCATGTATTTTGTTTTTCTTTATTTCTGTTTTTCCAGATTTTTAAGCTATTTTTCGATTTTGTCATTTTAGCTTATTGTCGTCATAGGTATACCTCCATTATCCGAAAATCCTCCTAGACTGCTTGGTACTTCGCAACCAAACTTGCAAGAATGCTTCAATATATATTGCAGATGTGCACCATGCATTTTGTTTTTCATTTATTATTATATTTTTCAGATTTTCTAGCTATCTTTGGACTTTGTCATTTTAGCTTATTTGGGTCATAGGGTATACCTTCATTATCCGAAAATCCTCCTAGATTTCTTGGTACGTTCCAACCAAACTTGCAGGAATGCTTCATTATATATTGCAGATGTGCACCATGCATTTAGTTTCTCATTAATTTTGATTTTTTTTCTGATTTTCTAGCTATCTTTGGACTTTGTCATTTTAGCTTATTTGCGTCATAGGGTATACCCCCATTATCCGCAACTCCTCCTTGACCTCTTGGTACTTTCCAACCAAACTTGCAGGAATGCTTCAATATATATTGCAGATGTGCACCATGCATTTAGTTTATCATTAATTATGATTTTTGTCTCGCCCGCGACGAAAGTCACGAAAGCGAGACATAGCGATCCAAAATTTCGTCGTCGGCGTCGTCGTCAACATTTATTTTAACCCTGTGGTTAAAGTTTTCTAAACATCAATATCTTCATCAAATCTTTATGGAATCATTTGAAATTTGGACAGAAGCAAGAAAATGGTCAGAAAATTACCTCTAGCTGAAAATTTTTATTTAATTTTTCCATAATTGTTCCGTATTTCGACTTAGTTTTTTTTTGCGCAAGAAATATATTTTAACCCTGTGGTTAAGTGAAGTTATTAAATTTTATTGGAATTGCACAAAAAGCGGTCAAACATTAGATGATGGTCAGAAAATTACTTCAGAACTGAAAAAAATTGAATTTTTTTTTCTAGTTTTTCTGTATTTTTTCCAAATATGGACTTAGTTTTTTTTTTCTAAAAAATTTCAATGTTAGTTGTAAAGAAGTAGATTGGAGGCTTTGAATCTTAATAGAATTACATTGAAATTGACAGTCCTGCATAAAATGAGCAGATTTGTAACAGGCTTTTGGAATTTTGATTCCGGTTCCAACTTTGGTAAATTCCCTGAAAATGTCAAAGACCAATAATTTTTGAAATTTTTGCATTTAGTTACAAATTTTAACAATGGTTTAGTATCAAGCATAATTTTGAACACTAAAGAATTAAATAAAATGCTTCCAACTTTGGTAAATTTCCTGAAACTCTCAAAGACAAGCTATTTTTTGGCAACAATGCCTTTTAATAAATTTGAATCAAACAAACAACACAGAAATGAAATTGCCAAAGTTTTTGATTCGAATTTTGGTTTACATACCTGGAACTCTCAAAGACCTGTTAATTTTTTGAATTCTACCTAGCAACCGTAACTTTTTTCAGTTCCTTTCAGTTAAAATGATGATTTTCGAAAGTCAAATTGCAAAAATCTTTGATTCTAATTTTGGTAAATTTCCTGGAACTCTCAAAGATCTGTTATTTTTTTGAATTCTACCTAGCAACCATATCTTTTTCAATTTCTTACATTTATAAGGATCATTTTCAAAATTCAAATTGCAAAAATCTTTGATTCTTATTTTGATAAATTTTCTGCAACTCTCAAAGATGTATTATTTTTTGGAGTTCTACCTAGCAACCAAAACTTTTTAAGTTTCTTTCAGTTATAATGATCATTTTCAAATGTCAAATTGCAAAAATCTTTGATTTTTTTGGGGTAAATTTCCTGAAACTCTCAAAGATCTGTTATTTTTGGGAATTCTACCTAGAAACAATATCTTTTTCAGTTCCTTACAGTATGAATAATTATTTTCTATAGTGAAATTTCCAAAATCCTGGATTCCAATCCTAGAAAATTTCATGAAACTTAGACCATTTATTTTTATATTCTTCTTAGCAACCAAACATTTTTTGCAATCATTTCATTGAAAACAGTCATTGTACAAAATAAGTTGATACCAATTTTGGTATGAAAGTCTCTAAGACCAGATATTTCTTGAAATTCTACCTAGCAACCTCATCTAAATATAGGCCAAATTATAATGACAATGTAGTGAGCGGGCGAGACATTAGGTTCCGTGGAACCTTTACAAATTTTTTTTGATTATCATTGGACTTTGTCATTGTAAAACAAAACAGGAATTCTTTATATATATATATATATATATATATATATATAGTGCAGGCGACACATGTGTTCCGCGGAACACCAATGCATTTTTTTGAGGAAAGGTAATTTGTGCCTTCCAACTTTGCCGACTTTGTGGGGTCACCAAGCAGGGATTTTGTTAAAAGTTGCATATTTTTATGATTTACTAGGAAAAGAACTTGTTGACCTTTATAACTTTTGCGATATTTGAGTAGCATATCATTAGTAGTACACAATATTAGAATTTCATTAACTTGACAAAATGAGAAGTCTTTGAAATATTGTAAATCTGACTTTGTAATTGGACATTTTATAACACTTTGGCCGTTAAATGTGCCACATACTCTTTAATTTTGTAAAATAGAACATAATTTCTCATATCAAATTAATTTGTCTGTAAATTCTTAAAACCTTGACTTTAATGATAATAAAAAATTATCAGTGTTTAAGCTCGATTTACATGGAAACAAGATCAGTGACCCAATATTTTCTTGTCATTATTGGAATCCTTGGCAATTGTTTAACAACAAATGTTAAAATTATGAACATGACTAGATAAAGAAACTGTTGGATATTCCTTTGACATTGGATCTTGTGGGAAATAAATTCAGAGATCTTCTACTCTAATACTACTTAGTCAAGCTAGCTTTGAACATAGTTTCACATTGGACGATAAGGAAAAATTAATTCAAAGATCATCTCAGAAACTACAGAGCCAAGAGGAACCAAGCAGAAAACTAGGCCACATTTTAGTCCTTTGATGGTCCCGTGTAAAGAAATGTGTTTTCAATGGTAAACCTCGAACTTGAAAAAATGCTAAAATTTAACTATCTTGGTTTGAGAAATATGCGTTTAAATTGGAAACAATATTAGAGACTATAAATAATCATTACATTTTTGTTTTGATCTAGCTTTTATGAATTGGCAGCTATCCCAGAACAAGAGAATGGAGAAAAAATGTTGAAGAAATGTTTTGAGATTAAAATGCTGAAGGAGGAATGCAAGGTGAAGGCCTGTTTTTTATTTTGTCCCCTGCGTTCACACAGTGGCGACATATTGGGATCACTATCCATCATCTTGCATCAGCGGCGTCGGCGTCACAAAAATTTGTGTCACATTTTTCTCAGAAACCATGTATCAGTCTTCTACAATTTGGCATGGAGTGTCAGTATGGGACCTAAACCGTGTAACAGAGTTTAAGATCCCTCGCATGCCTACTTCCTGTTTGACTGAACATCGAATATTTTTGTTATTGTGCATGGGACATGTCTTCCTTGGAAGACCTACTACTAAGTGTAGTTATTGGCTTGAAAAAAAAGCATTTTTATTGTTTGCTAAAACAACTTTTACTGAAACAGTTAAACTAAAACTTTTACTGAAACAGGACATCCACTCTCATTCTATTATTAGATGATCTATAACAAAGGCTTGACATGTCATGACAATGAGGCTATAATCTTTTGAAAAAATTTTGTAAAATTATCTTGTTTACCCCCAAAAAAATCATGATTTCCTTTCAGCAATTAATTGAAAAATAAGATGTTTTTGTTTGGCTAACTCCCCAAAAGGAAATTAAAGAGAATAGATTTCTATAACATCAAATCCATCTCATATTTAAAGGTCTAACATTTGGTGCATTTCTATCCCCTCGCCCGTCCGTCCCAGTGTCCGTCCGTTCATCCCACCTCATGTCTCTATATCTGAGAAATTACATGTGGCACATCAATCATCTTTGGTCAGTGGATGCGTCTTGGAGAGTGATGCTGCTTCAGATGATAATTGGGTCAATCTGACCTCCATTTTATGCTTCAATGACTCCGGTTAAAGTTTGTGTTAAGGTTCATATCAGAGAAACTACATGTGGTACATCAATCATCTTTGGTCAGTGGATGGGGCTTGGAGAGTGATGCTGCTTTAGATGATAATTGGGTCACTCTGACCTACATTTTATGCTTCAATGACTGGTTAAAGTTTGCTTTAAGGTTCATATCTGAGATGTTGGAACTTGTAGAATAATGATAATTTGGATAGTGATGAGGAAAAAAGTCACCATGACTGACATTTAACACATGAGGGTCTCTGGGTTAAGTTTGCATTAAATCCATACTTGAAATACTTTTACTTGTACAGAAATTTGACTTTGTCCAAAGTTGCATCTAGGATGGTGATGAGGCTGCAGATAATAATTTGAAATAGTTTGTTTTTTAGTTTGGAATAAATTCATTTCACTATCAAACATGCGGGCCAGGGGATTAGCTGTCGTTTCCGACTGCACCAGTTTTCTTACTTTTCTCAGGAGCCCACATCACATCCGCTTGATATTTATTATAGATCTTCATACTCATAGAAAGTTCCAGACATCCCCTAGTACCGGTTTGAGTGGAATTTGTTGCTAGATGTAGAAAAACACTACATCCATGTAACTTTCCCTTTGTCTGCGGATGCGGGATTGTCAACTAACATAAAATAACTGGCAAAGTGTTTTTACAATCACTGTCATCCATTTCCCGACAAAAAGACTTGCAGAATAAATCACAAAATATAATCAACCCCAGGGCACTAATCGAGTCAATCGGAAGAAAACTTAGCATAATAAAATCATAATATGTGGACTTTATAAACAGATAGTGGGAATAAAATTTAGAGATAACAACTAAAATGCTAAAATTTGAAAGTATGATTTTGTATTGATATGCTATCAAGAACAAGTACACCATAACTGAAATAGATAGAGAGCATCTATTAATATTCATTTTTCTGTCCTGTCGCTCTGCAAGTATGAAGTTTTCATTATATTTTCTGTTTTGATTCAGCCTGAGATATCCTTTACATCTAGTGGTAGACAAATAAGCCGTCCTAATAGACATGACAGTGCAGACACAGAGGAATCTATTGTGAGTATTGCTTGTTAATAGGTATGTGGTAAATCAGGCATGAATTTCTCTACTTTAAAGTAGAATTTTAATTTAATTGTTTGCATTTCACTGCTTTGATTCTTTATTTTGCTGGATATTTATTTCTGGTGAAGACTAATTATGTGTTTTATGCCTCTGTCAGCAACGGACAGGGCGATAAGATTTTCTCTAATTCTTTTTCAAAATAAATACTTCCCAAATGATGTTAGATGAAATTAATAATCAACATGTTTCGAAATTTGATCTCAGTTGGCGATTGGTCAATCATGTAAATGTCTCGTGTCAGTTTCTAGAAATAGAAACCGGATGTTGATGAAATTAACACCTGCATCATTGTCTGCGAAATGGTTTTTGCATTTTTATGACTAAGATAACTCAATTTATTTATAAAATGACATTCTTCTAAAAAATATTACAGTCAACATCCCTTTCAATGAATGACGCAATGATACACATAGCAACAACGATAGCAACAAAATGGCGGCATATTTGAGACAGGAGACTACAGAGATCGCTTTACCTCAAATAAATTGAGAAAAAAGTTAGAGAAAAAAATCTCTAACATTGTTTTCCGGTTTATTACGATAATTTCTCACATCTTGATAGTTAAATTTTCACATTTTAAAGTTCTCTGTAAACCTTGAACTTTAAAATGTGAACATTTAACTAACTCCATGTGAGAAATATACGTAATAAACTGGAAACAATGTTAGAGACTATATATCCAAACTGATATGTACATTATGAACTTTTTTTGTACCGATCACCACTTTAGAGAATTAAAATGGCAAAAATATGATCAGTTGTTTCCATACTGTGAAAGTACTATTGTTGGTGGGGTTCCAATTTTCGTGGATTTCGTGGTTTGCTAAAACCACTAAATTAAGTTCCCAATGAAATGCATTTTTTCAGTAGAGTTTTAATGCATGAAATTCGAAACCACAAATTTAAGTACCAAAGAAATAGTGATATTTATGAAACTCACGAAAAATTGATGTCCACAAAAAAAGTACTTTGGAATCCACAGTATTTGCACAATACATGTAATACATTGTATATTCAAGGGACAGAACTCATTAGTTCTCATTTCCTGTACATGGATGTTTGGTTCAGCATGGTGGTCATTTTTACAAAAAATTTTAAAAAAGACAATAACTGTAGAAAAAGTGTCTTTTGTCTTATCAAGGATTTTTTTTTTATAGCAGAATGAAGATGATTGTTGATCATGTTATTTTCAAGGCATAGTGAAAACACTAAGTCATTCTGGAAGTGTCTGCTTATCATGGTTTTAGATTACAAAAATCATGTTAAGAGTCTCTAAGTGTGCATAAAGGGCACCATTTTCAATCTAGTCCTCACAATTGGATTTTCTGAAAGGGGGACCCTTCCATAACCTTCCCAGCTTGGTTTTAAATCGGTTTGCATGTATGTGATCACGGTATTTTTTATCATTAGATGCCTATGATCACCTGCTAGCAGCATTGGTGAATATTCATCAGTTTTCAAGCATTATATTTAATTTTATCATAGTCTTCCATAGTGTGTGCTAGTTTGAATTCATATTGCTTTCACAATCAATCAACCTTTTAGTGCAGACAGCACTTTGAATCGGCTTGTTTGTATAGTAATGATATTTGGTCACATTTTTGTAAAGAAATGCAATAATTGTATCAATTTTGAAGTAGACTTACAAGCTATATTGGTTTTCATGGAGAAAGTATCTAAAGAAAGCCATCTTCTGCTTAAAATGTGATTTCCTCAGTCAGTCAGTCTTAGTTAAAAGAACCTTTATTTATAATTATTGTTACATAGATAGCAATAAAATGTCTTTGTGTCTGTAAATTTTCAGTAAAGTCAGCTTTATGTGATGTTTTGGTTCTTGTAGCGACAATGTTACTATGTGACATGAAGCATGGCAATGAATACTGATAAGGGCTAATGGTAAATTGAAAAATACATGTTTCACCAATAGATTGAAAAAAAATAAAAAACTGAATGAAAAGTTATAATTATTTTTATCTCAATCCAACTGCATAATCTTGCCATGAGTGACAAAAATCTATTCACACAAGTAGGCAATATGATTTCAAATATACTTCCATAATAAGTTTATTTATTGGACCCTCCTCAATTACCTTTTGAGGGTACCTTGTTGCTCAATTTTATTGTTAAATCCGAAAACTGAAAAACAAAATATCAGCTCCCTCATCTTTTGAAGGGTTTTGCGACATGTAAAAAGCTACCCCATCATAATTGTTGAGTCATTAAACCTCAGAACATTAGTGCATTTTGCACTTAGAAAATAATAGCCTTCTGCCTTCAGCATTTTCTTTGAAAACCCAGAAATGAACTTAAGGTGGTCTTTATATAGATCGTTCTCTCTGTAATAATTACTTTACCACCATCATTATTGTCTTCAAGTCATATGGATGCTCATATGAGAAAATATACCTCATTTGAATTAAATCTTGAAATATTAGTGGCATGAAAAAAGCAAAACTTAAAAAAAAATAACTTATCTGTGAATTTAAATGTTTTTTGTCCTGTCTGTCTGTCTGTTTGTCTGTTCATCCGAAACTTTAACCTTGGCTATAACTTTTGAACCATGAAAGGTAGACTTTTCATACTTGGCAAGTGTATAGGTTTAGTCAAGAGGAACATAAATATGCAAAAAAAATTAGGTCAGATCAAAGGTCAAGCTCACAGAGGTTAAAAAGGGGTGAAATTGGCTGTTTTCACATATTTGACTGCAGAATCCTTATTATTTATTCTATTGAGATGGGGTTTGTTTTATGTTATTGCCAATAAAGTTGCACAACTGGAGTATGTCAACAAATTTGAGGTAGCATTTACCGTTTTTGAGAAACAAGAGGCTTAAAGAGGGACAAACGGAAAAAAATTAATTTTTAATTTTTTTGTCAGATCTTGGTGCAGTATTATTCTGTAGGTTTCTTATAGCCTGTTTAAACAGATACATTTAACAATTTAAACCGTTTCAATAAACAAGAGGCCCAAAGGGGCTTTATCTGTTTCAGAATAAAGGGGTTGAATTGGGTGTTTTTATGGTAAAAAACAACTTTTGAACTATGTAAGATAGACTTTCAATACTTGGCGAGTGTATAGGTCTTGTCAAGAGGAACATAAATATGCAAAAAAATTAGGTCAAAGGTCAAGGTCACAGAGGTCAGAAGGGGGTAAAATTGGGTATTTTCATATATTTTATTGTAGAATCTGGGGGCATATGTAGTGTTTCACAAACACACCTTGTTTATGAATATTTTTATGCCCCCGCGGCGAAAAGTCTCGGGGGGGATATTGTTTTACCCTTGTCCGTCCGTCCATCCGTACGAATGCAAAACACAACTATTCATGTTTTTGAGAAAGTTTGCAAACAAATTCCAACTACATCAAAGGAATCTAACTTACAATAAGTAGATGTGCACACACATATCTTTTGGAATATTCAAAATGGCCACAGTTGCCATGGAAAATGAAAAAAGGCGGGAAAATTCAAAGTGCCTCAAATTTGTTGAAACTTTACAAAAAGAATGTCTAGCATCCATAGAAATGATTTTGGGTCTCAGAATTTTCAAAATGGCTGCCATTGCCATGGAAACTGGAAAAAGGCGGGAAAATTAAAAGTTCCTCAAAATGGATGAAACTTTACAAGGAGATTGCCTAGCACCCATAGAATTGATTTTTGGGCTCAGAACTTTCCTTTTATATATTTTGGAAAAAGAGAAGGCATATCATTGTGTCCATACTTGTACTGTTTCAACACCTGTATTGTGTCAACGCACAATTAAATATGCACTTGCCATATTGATTCAGGGTTCAATTAGCGGGGGCATAATTGGTTGCCATTCGACAAAAGCTCTAGTTTCAGTTGAGTCAGTTAAAACATAATTCTGAATGGAATGATATAAAATATGTTCCAAGTAGCTTTTGTATAAAACAGCTTAACCTTCAATGCTTTGGTATAATTTCAGACCATTTATAATGTTGACTATGAGGATGAACTGAACACAATATGTGTTACAGCTGTCTACCATGATATTGACAAACCTAAAGGGCTGATTGGTTTCTATGACAACAAGACAGGAAAACATCTGAAAGATGTCAGTATAGAGGAGCCTTGTTCAGAGGTAAATTATTGCTATTGAAACGGTTGGTTCTTAAGTGTCCACCATGGGTTTTATGATGGTATATTATAATTTTTATTGTCAGTCATTAGTATCATCATGGATTATGGACAAATCTGTTTGCAAACTTGCAATGTCAAATTGGAAGATGTTTTTGCAATAATGAAACATTGCAGTTATTATGCCAATATAATAAGTTTTCAATAATTGGTGTACCACTAATGAACGATAAAGATGTACATGCATAAGGTATTAAATTCAATAATGTGTACCCAACTTATTCCTGTATATGACAATAAAATTCACCATCCAGCTTTTCCTGATTGGTGTCGATGCTGCACTATCAGGTGACTCGTGGGAAAATTGGTATTCCAAGAATGTTCAGAATTGTTCCTTGTGCGTGAATTTTCCCGGTATCACAACGTCACAGAACATAACCTGATAGTGCAGTTGTGATACCAGATGGGACAAAATATGGAAGGTGCATTCCATTTAATGACAAGTACATCACTTATACTTGTGTATGATTAGGTAATGACAGGTACATCACAAATACATGACTAATTAGGTTTTAAACCACTAATACATATACAAGTCAGTTATAAGTTCAAGTACATCGATAAAACATGTACATAATAAGACAGAACTGAATACATCACTAAAACATGTACTGTGAAAGTACTATTGTTTGTGGGGTTCCAATTTTCCTGGATTTCGTGAAATTAAGTTCCCAACGAAATGCCTTTTTTGCATGGAGTTTAATGTATTGCATTCAAAACCACGAATTTATGTGCCAATGAAATTGCGATATTTATCAAACCACGAAAATTGATGTCCATGAATAAAAGTACTTCCACAGTATTTGATAAGTCAATAATGAATACACCTAGTGAGTCAATAATGAGTACCCTTATTGTTGAAGGCCTCATGGTGACTTCAAGATGAAGATAAACAGTAAAAGCGTTGTTCCATTGCCTTGTTTTACTATGTATTGGTAGAAACTTTGTCTCGCATGTATTTAATCAATATCCCTTCATTGGATTACATATATATGCTGAGTCAATAATGAGTATATCACTATATGTCTATTTATACATGTATATGATATATCATTAATGAGTACACCAGTAATACACATATGGTTAGTCAGTTATGAGTACACCGCTAATACCACTAATACATGTATGTATATGGCAAGTCAATAATATACACATCACCAATACATGTACATAATAAGTCACTAAAGAGTACACCAATAGTGCATATATGTGTCAAAAATGAGTACAACGTCTGTACATCCCTTCCTCTATTTTAGTTAGTAAGAGTTACATGTAGAACATTGATATTTAGGTAGATCTTTGTTAGTACTACATAGTTTACTAATGACCTACATTTCATGCTTAAGTGACTCTAGTTAAGTTTTGCGTTAAATTCTTTTTCTCAAAAACTACACATTTTAAGACAATGTTTCATCAAATTAATTGCCTTGATGGTAATTAAAGGACTATTCATTTCACCAATATTTGGATGTCCATGACCTACATTTTACGCCTTAATGACTTGTTTTTATATTTTGTGTTATTTCCATTTCTCAATAAATATGCATTATAAGACGATGATGTTTTATCAAATTAATTACCTTGATCACTACTACTCAAATCATTGACAATTAACTGGCTTTGACCTATATTTTATGCTTTACCCTTTTAGCTCACCTGACCCGAAGGGTCAGTGTGAGCTATTGCCATCACTTGGCGTCCGTCATCCGTCGTCCATCCGTCCGTTAAACTTTTCACATATTCATCTTCTCCTCTGAAACCACTGAAGCAAATTCAACCAAACTTTACAGGAATGATGTATGGAAGGTCCTTTACAAAGATTGCTCGTTTAGTTCCGATCCGATAAAAAATATGGCCGCCAGTGCGGAACTTAGGTTTAACATTGGACCCTATGGGAAAATCACATTTTCATCTTCTGCTCTGAAAAGGCTGAAGCAAATTGAACCAAACTGTACAGGAATGATGTACTAAAGGTCCTTAACAAAGATTGCTCATTTCTTTCTGATCAGATGAAAAACATGGCGTCCAGCACGGAACATGGTTAAACATAGGACCCTATGGGAAAATCACATTTTCATTTACTCCTCTAAAACCACTGAAGCAAATTCAACCAAACTTTACAGGAATGATGTATGGAAGGTCCTTTACAAAGATTGCTCATTTCGTTCCGATCCGATAAAAAACATGGCTGCCAGCGCGGAACTTAGGTTTAAAAACATTGGACCCTATGGGAAAAATCACATTTTCATCTTCTGCTCTTGAAAGGCTGAAGCAAATTGAAACAAACTTTACAGGAGTCCTTAACAAAGATGGCTCATTTCGTTCCGATCTGACGAAAAACCTGGCTGCCAGCACGGAACAATTGGTTTAACATAGGACCCTATGGGAAAATCACATTTTCATCTACTCCTCTGAAACCACTGAAGCAAATATTCAACCAAACTTTAAAGGAATGATGAATGGAAGGTCCTTTACAAAGATTGCTCATTTTGGTCCGATCTGATAAAAAACATGGCGGCCAGTGCGGAACTTAGGTTTAACATTTGACCCTATGGGAAAAATCTCATTTTCATCTTCTGTTCTGAAAAGGCTGAAGCAAATTGAACCAAACTTTACAGGAATGATGTACTAAAGGTCCTAAACAAAGATTGCTCATTTCCTTGGGATCAGATGAAAAACATGGCGGCCAGCACGGAACATGGTTTAACATAGGACCCTATGGGAAAATCACATTTTCATTGACTCCTCTGAAACCACTGAAGCAAATTCACCCAAACTTTACAGGAATGATATATGGCTGGTCCTTTACAAAGATTGCTCATTTTGATTCGATCCGATAAAAAACATGGCTGCCAGCGCGGAACTTAGGTTTAACATTGGACCCTATGGAAAAAAATCACATTTTCATCTTCTGCTCTGAAAAGGCTGAAGCAAATTGAACCAAACTTCACAGGAATGATGTACTAAAGGTCCTTAACAAAGATGACTCATTACGTTCTGATCCGACGAAAAACATGGCCGCCAGCACGGAACATGGTTTAACATAGGACTTAAGGGAAAATCACATTTTCATCTACTCCTCTGAAACCACTGAAGCAAATTCAACCAAACTTTACAGGAATGATGAATGGAAGGTCCTTTACAAAGAATGCTCATTTCGTTCTGATCCGATAAAAAAACATGGCCGCCTGCACGGAACTTAGGTTTAACATTGGACCTTATGGGAAAAATCACATTTTCATCTTTTGCTCTGAAAAGGCAGAAGCAAACTGAGGTCCTTAACAAAGATTTCTCATTTCGTTTGATCCAATAAAAGACATGGCTGCCAGTGTGGAACTTAGGTTTAACATTGGACCCTTTGGGAAAAATCATATTTTCATCTTTTCCTTTGAATTCAACCTAACTTTACAGGAATGATGACTGAAGGTACTTTTCAAAAATTGCACATTTCATTTCAATCCGACAAAAAACATTGCCTCAAGTGCATAACATAGTTTAACATTGGAGCCCAGTATGAGAAAACCATCATTTTCATCATCTTCTCTCAAAACAATTAAAGCAAATTATACTAAATGTATAGAAGCTCCTTTGCAAAAATTACTCATTTCAATAGGATCAGACAAAACACACGGGTGCTAATTAAGAACATACCTAAACACCCTACCACATTGGTAAAAAACATGATCATTTTTGGTCATGCATGGCATAGAAGCGATTTGTCATGTGAGCGATACTAGAGGCTCAGTCTCTGAGCCTCTAGTTAAAGTTTGTGTTTTAAATTCATTTTTCAAAAGCTACACAAGATATCCATATGAAGTTGTATCCAATTAATCTGATGAAAACTGCCCAATTCTTGGACACTCTGTGACTTTGACCTACCATTTTTTGTCATTTGGATAGCAATATAGGCTTACACATCAAAAATACCGTCGTCTACAATTCAGGTATTATCCACATGTCAGTCAAAATAGATATCCCTTTAGCAGTCAATATCTTGTGATTATTTTAAGCTACAAAAAAGAAGAAAGCAAACACATGTGTACAATAAGAAATTTAAAAAAAGAGATAAAGAGGCAAAGAAGGAAAGCCTAAATTAATGCCTACTGGCCCTCAACTATAGAGTGGATAAAAAGGACCTGTCCACTCAACAACAGAGATACAGCTTTCAACATGACAGTCTTAGGAAAATAAAAATCTGGTCATGAATTTAATCAAAATATGACTGAACTGAATCAAAATAATGAGAACAACATTTAAATATGATAGGTCAGAAAGGCAGAATTTGATTTATTAATAGATGAAAATGAAATTTTAATATAAATAATACAATTCATAAATTCAGTTCAGTGATGCTATATGTTCAATCAAATCGCATGTGTAACTGATGATTTTATTTTCTATTTCACGACAGATCCATGAACATCGAACTTACATCGACCTAGATACAATAATCCAGATAAACAAACTGTGGTCAGGGAAATTCCATTGTACTGTGTATAGATTGACTAGTATTGTTCCAGAAGAGCCAAAAATTAAATCAAAGACACACAGAAAAACACCCAGACGAACTTCAAATTGTAGAGCTAGAAATAGATGATTATGCATATTCATACATTGTTTCATGTCATATTTCAGAACCTGGTATAAAGTCATTATTTTGATTGTTTGTTTGCATGGGGTTTAATGCCACTTTTGCAGTATTTCAGCTATAAATTTCTGTCAGTTTTAGTGTTGATGGAAGCCAGAGTACCTGGAGGGCACAACTGACCATAGGCAGGTAACTGACACACCTTATCACGTATGGTTGCAAGTAGAGTGCACCCTTTTTGTGGGACAAGAACTCCATTTCTAATGCAATCTCATAACATTTGTGATATAGATTTTTTATGTTCAATTTTATGAAGAAAATGAAAATTTAAGTTTCAGATTTATACAAAATAGACATGTAAAATTGTATCTCTTGTCTGTCATTTAAATTGACATGTGGATAAGAATCTATAGATTCAGCCTTAGGTTTGTAATTTCATTTATCATACTTTGTGGCAATGAACTCTTAAATCATTAACAACTATATTTTATATGTATTTTTTTTACCAACAATCATTTAAAATGATTGAAAATAAGTATATATGTATATATGCAATTAAAGGGATACTAACATTTCTTTATTTGAATCCAAATGGATTTCTAAAATGTTAAAAAAAATCATATTTTTTATTTCATTCTGATCAGACAAAAAACATGGCCACCAGCACAGAACTTGGGTTTAATGTTGGACCTTATGGGAAAATTACATTTCAAATCTTCTCCTGTAAAACTACGGAAACAATTCAACCACACTTTACAGGAATGATGTCTGGAAGGTCCTTCACAAAGATTACTCATTTCAGTTGATCAGACAATGACATGGTACCAGTGAGGAAAATTATGATTGCATAGTAGCAAAAAATATATCTGAGAAGGAGACTTCTGATAACTTATTGCTATTATATCAAATGTGTGAATCAAACCCAAAGAAGGGGTTTACCAGTATTTAAGGCTGTCTGTCTGTCTGACTGTACTGACATAAGTATTTTGTAATGTCTCAGGATAGCTCTAAAAACTAACAAATACAAACTATGAGGGAATTGGACAGGGTTAAGGGAGACTGGGAAAAAGGAGAAAGGGGGCAGGAGAAAGGAGAGAGGAGGTAAGAAATGGAAAAGGGAAAAGAAAATGAAAGGGAGACCAGCAGAAAGGGGTGGGAGACAGGAAAGATCAGGCAGGAGAAAGGAGATAGGGAGCGGGAGAAATGAGAAAGGCACCTCCCTGTCCACCTTTCAGTAATAAACTTGGTTCTTTACCAGAGAATGTATGGTAGCAGTAAAATGTGGGTGTTGAATGTTTGTCATATGCCTTCGTTGAAAATGTTTTTTGTTCACCTGACTCACAGTGTAAGCTTTGTCCATTGTCTGTCTGTTGTTTTGTTGGATTTTCTCATTTTCATCATCTCCTCTGAAACCACTGAAGCAAATTCAACCAAACTTTATAAGCTACCGCAATCAGATGTGTGCATCAAACCCAAAGCCATCTGTCTGTCTGACTGTACCGACATTAGTATTTGCGTAAAGTATCTGGATAGCTATACAAATTATAAATTTGGTACCTTACTACAGAATGTATGGCAGCAGTGAAATAAGGGTGTTGAATATTTGTCATATGCTCTAGTGGAAAATGTTTTTAGCTCACCAGACCCACGGTGTCGGTGTAAGCTTTTCCATCACTTGGCATCCATTGCCTTTGTCTTACTGTTGTTTTGATAGCTTATCTCATTTTCATCTTTTCCTCTGAAACTTACAAAGCAAATTCAACCAAACTTAACAGGTCCTTTACAAAGACTGCTCATTTCATACATGACTGCCAGCACTGAACATAGTTAAAAATTGGACCATATGAAAAAATCACATTTTCATCTTTTCTGAAACGATTGAAGTAAATTCAACAAAAACTTGACTGGAATTATGTATGGAAGGAACCTTTACAAAGATTATTCATTTCAGTTGAAATCTGACAACTTGACTGCCAATTAAAAAATAGAGAACATTTGACCCTATGGAAAACATTTTTGGTCATCAGCATAGGAGCATCTTGTCAGGGGAGTGATACAGACTCAGCCTCTAGTCACATAAATGACAATATCTCACATTAAAAATCCTTTTTTTTACAATATTTGATGATATCTCACAGACAGTTTGGGAATGACCCATATCTCATGTAGTTACTGTAGTTCTACATAATATAAGCTTTCATAGGTTCATGTCGTGCATATTCAATATTTTCATTGAACTTTTGCATACTTGGTTCTGCAGTCAGAAAAAAATGCAGAAGTCCTATGAAAATGTTGAACGTAATCGACATGAACTTTTACTACGAAGGCTTACGGTATATTATAGGAATAATAGTAACTGCAAGTACATTAGTATGAGTTAGGTACCACTTTTTGGGCATTAAGAGATCCAAAATTAAACAAAAAATGATTTAGGTTTGACAACTATAATTGGATAGACCTTTTGTTAAGAATAGATCTATTTATAGCAAACTAAAAAAGATGTTTGTGTGAAAGGTTTCAAAATTTTGATATTTGTGGAACAACAGAAAAAATGGCAAAAACAAAATGGTCACTAAATTCTGATTGTACTGGACACATTTCAATGGCATTAATATCTAAAGATATAGCAGCACAGTTCAGCATACATTTGCAAATGAATATGGAAGCAAAAGGGCAGAAAATTAAATTTAGTATCAAGAATCCGATAACATGGCAATATAAAGGTAGCACAAATAGAGAAAACATAACAAAGAAACACAATGCTTCCACGTTATATCTAATGGTAGTCCCTTACCTATGGCCACTCATTTTCAATTTAAAAGTTACATACTGTGGAATTACTTTTATTCGTGGACATCAATTTTCGTGGTTGTCATAAATATCACTATTACCTGATTTCGACTTCTTTGCATAAAAAACTTAGGGAAAATGCACTTCCCTGGAACTTTTATTTTGTGGTTTTAGCAAACCACGAAATCCACGAAAATTGGAACCCCATGAACAATAATATTTTCACAGTAGTTTCTATTCAATTTATTCTTTCCTTTTATCACCACCCTCACTTTAATATCGCCAAAATTTTTGTTGTTCCCAAAAGTGACAATATAGCCAGGGTGCACAAAGAAACAAAAAACAAGAGGCTCTCTTGAGCCTGTATTGCTCACCTGGACCATGGCTGACATAGATAAAAGGCATTTCCGATAGGAAAAACAAAAGATAAAATTTAGCAGAATATTTTTTTTTTCTTAAATTACAGTATTGTTGTTTGGTTTCAGTGGCAAGCGAAAGCTCCATCATCCATTACAACCCATAACAGAACACCATTCCATAAAAATTTGGGCAGGTGTTCTCCTTATAATCAAGGTAATACATATTCCTGAAATTAAAACATTCAGACCACAATTCAAATGAAAATTCAAAAATTTGGGCAGAGGTTCCCCATAAAATCAATAGGGCCAATGTAAAAACTATGTTCCAGATGGTGTCCATCTTGGAAGAGGTATGGACCTGCCAGATACATTTTTGGATGAGACCACCTAAAGACCATTGTGGCTTAGTTTGGTTCTAATTGGACTTTCTGAGAAGAAGATCTTTGAATGTATATTCCATAGGGTCCAATGCTAAAACTATGTTGCCGCTGGCGGTCATCTTGGACAAGGTACTGACCTGCCAGATACCTTTTTTTGGAAGGGACCATCTAAGGGCCATTGTGACTAAGTTTGGTTATAATTGGACTGGTAGTTTCTGAGAAGAAGATCTTTGAATGTCTTTTCCATAGATTCAAATTTTAAAACTATGTTCCCGCTGGCGTCCTCCTTGGATGAGGTACGGAACTGCCTGATACCTTTTTTGGATGGGACCATCTAAGGACCATTGTGGCTTAGTTTAGTTTTAATTGGACAAGTAGTTTCTGAGAAGAAGATCTTTGAATGTATTTTCTATAGGGCCCAATTTTAAAACTATGTTCCCTGCTGGCAGCCATCTTGGAGGAGGTACAGACCTGCCAGATACCTTTTTTGGAAGGGTCCATCTAATGACCATTGTTGCTTATTTTATTTTTAATTGGACTAGTAATTTTTGGAAGGGTCCATCTAAGGACCATTGTTGCTTATTTTATTTTTAATTGGACTAGTAATTTCTGAGAAGAAGATCTTTGAATGTATTTTCCATAGGGTCCAATGTTATAACTATGTTCCCCGCTGGCTGCCATCTTAGATGAGGTACGGACCTGTCTAATACCTTTTTTGGAAGGGACCATCCAAGGACCATTGTGACTTAGTTTGGTTATAATTGGACCAGTAGTTTCTGAGAAGAAGATCTTTGAATGTCTTTCCATAGGGTCCAATGTTATAACTATGCTCCTCGCTGGCGGCCATCTTGGATGAGGTATGGACTTGCTGGATACCTTTTTTGGAAGGGACCATCTAAGGACCATTGTGGCTAAGTTTGGTTATAATTTGACTAGTAGTTTCTGAGAAGAAGATCTTTGAATGTATTTTCATAAGGTCTAATGTTAAAACTATGTTCCCTGCTGGCGGCCATCTTGGATGAGGTACCAAAGGACTATTGTGATCAAGTTTGGTTCCAATTGGCCCAGTGGTTTCAGAGGAAAAGATCTTTGAATGAAAAGTTTACAGTGGATGGATGGGCGACGAAGGCCAAGTGATGGCAAAAGCTCACCCTGGCATAGCCAGGTGAGCTAAAAACAAGAATATCATTAAACCAAAGCACTAGCCGTACTATAAACTCCACAAATAGCTTGATGTGTCATCAGTGTGGGAATATAAATACTCAGAAACAGGATGTCAACTATTGAAATTATTCATTTCAGATGTTCAGAGTTATCTGTAACTAAATACCACGAAACTGTAAAATTTTTGCAGATGGTCATTTTCACAACTCGAGTCTCTTCAGATCAAATCAAACATAAGAAAGATCAGAAACCGAAAGATGTATAAAAGTTGATCGAGAAAAAAAATGACCAAAAGGATCCAACTGATAGTCAAAACCAGGTAATGACATAGCTTTGAACAAATGAAATACTACTTTTGAATAAAAACGATATAGGGCCTGCTCTGATGTACTGGACTCCTGAGTTGATGAATACCTTTTTATACCCCGCCACACGTAGTGGCAAGGTATTATGTGATACCCTCAGTCTCGTGTCTGTCCGTCTGTCAGTCCGTCAGTCTGTCCATCCCCCGAAGGTTTTTGACTGATAACTTGTGAAGGAAATAACATAAGGTCTTCAAACTTGATATGTAACTGTTTACCACAAAACTCAGGTCAAGTTCGATTTTCGGTTCAGAGGTCCAAGGGGTCCTGGAGTTATGCCCCTTGAAACTTTGATATTTTGCTAATTTTAAGGTTTCCGACTGATAACTTGTGAACGAAATAATATATTGTCTTCAAACTTGGTATGTAATTTGTTTACCACAAAACTCAGGCCAAGTTTGATTTCGGGTTCAGAGGTGCAAGGGATTCTGGAGTTATCCCCTTTAGACTTTGAAATTTTGCGAATTTTAGGGTTTCCGACTGATAACTTGTGAATGAAATAGCATACTGTCTTCTAATTTGGTATGTAAGTTGTTTACCATAAAACATAGGCCAAGTATTATTTTGGCTTCAGAAGTACACAGGGATCTGGAGTTATGCCTCTTTAAACTTTGAAATTTTGTGAAAAGTGGTGTGGTATCATGTAATGCACCCTTACTATTTTTGATCTATGAATAAATAACTAAATACACAAATCTACCAAAGTTTATTATAAATAAGTTTCTACAAAGTGTACAAGTCTAGGTATGATGCTATGTATCTCTTTTGGAATACAAAATCTAATATGTTTGAAATGTCATAGATTTTTTTTTCTATTTGAAATGTTTTAGACATGATTATACACAGTTTAATAATAATAAAATTAACTAGATTTGGATACTATCCCCACACTTTTAAATTGAATCCTTACCTTCTAAGTCAAAGACTTGAACAATTCAATAATTGGATTCCCTCTGACAGCCGATCTTTGGCGATGTATGAACATATAAATCAGAAACTTTTTACACAGTTTTCTTAAAATTGTTCAAGCAGTTTCACAGAAGATTTTTGTATGCACTGTATGAGTGCTAAGTAGATTTACAAAAATTCTCTGTCTTTGAGAGTTTCAGGAAACTTCCAAAATTTGGAACAAGGATTTTTGCAATCCAACTATTGAAATTACTTATTTAAATAAAATATATTAAAAAAGGTATGGTTGCTAGAAGGAATTAAAAAAAAAGCCCTGTCTTTTGAGGGTTTTGGTAAATTTACCAAATAAGAATAATTTTTTTTTGCAATCCAATGCTTGGAAAAGATTTATTTTACTTACTACAGATAACCTCTGACTTTACCCCTAGATCAATTGGAGTAGCCCAAGGTAATTATCTATGTTTCCAGGTAAACTGACTTGTATATAGGTCATTTGTGAGTACAGTTTGTCATTTCGTTTGCTGAGAGAATTCTATCAAAATGATTAAACTACTTCAAAGGGATTAAAATGATGAGAAAAGTTGGGGATTGTATCAAGAGTTTTATTTATGAATTATAAAAAATAGATTTTACTTGTCTTAGTTTTATAGAACCTGCTTGTATTTCTTTTATTATTAGTAAAAACTTTGTAATGTACCATCCTGAAAAGATGAAGATTTAGGGAGACATTTTTGGGAAGGCTTAATTACAGTAAATTAATACCCATCAGGCATTTTGCAGTGTTATTCACTAACAGTTTTCTTTTTTTATCCTTTTTAAAACTTCTTTTTTAATAGAGCCATAATGACATTTCACCACTTTACAGAAATAAGTTAATACTATTTGTTAATAAGCACATATGTATTCAGAATAAGAAATAAAGCCAAAAAAAGTTGGATACCACCCCCAGGTATCACTCATTTCCATTGTCAAGTTTTCTTTCAGTATCAATCAACTAATCACTTTGAAGTTATTTAATCAGTTTGATAGAATTTTGGTAGGTAATGAAACTGGTCAGCTGAGAAGATGAGCTGTTTTTTAAGATGTGTTCAGTACGAATCAATTTACCTTCAAGGTTTGGAAACTAGTTAGTAGAGTTGCTAAAGCTAGAGGTTATCCCAGTAAATATATTGATATGGAATGGTTGCATAGCTAAATGTCTTTTAGAGTTACAAGAATTTACCAAAATAGGAATCAAACTAAAAGTGCTGGGATAATAACATTCTTTAAAAATTAATTTTGTTTAACATATATTTG
>MJUU01071003.1:0-13893 GCA_002080025.1 Modiolus philippinarum
ATGGCGGTCTCCCCTTCTCCTTTTTTCAGAGTGAGGATTTTGCTTTTGACAAATTTTCCCTCCACTTCCACCACCTCCAAGATCTTATAAAACACATCGGTGGGCAAGTCCCTCCATCTGAGGACTTCCTGATTCTGCTCCTGCAGCTTCTTCCGAAGGGCGTCCTCGCTGGCGAATCCATTGTCGAAAGACATAATTCTTGTATTTACCCTATGCTCAATAGGAATGCTGTCCGTTTGCATTTTGCCCTCGGGGTAGGGATTTTTATGTAGGATTTTGCATGAGTGGGGCAGAACTGTCTTTATGACACTACTTGTTTATTCTACTATAGGGAAACAGGACAGAGAAAGGGGAGGTTTGGGTACCCATAAACCGGTTTAACCCTACCGCTGGCTTTTGCTAATGCCGGTACCAAGTCCGGCTGTCCCGAGTTCCTATCGTTGTTTATGTTTGTCTTTTGTATTTTTATTGTGGGTTTTTTTCTTGTGCAGATCCTATTTACTTTCTGGCATGTGGCTATGTTTTTCGGCCATTGTAGGTGTTTCCTGTTATCTTTTTTATTCCATCTCCACAGTGTTGTCAAAGTGCCTGTTTACAAGTACTGATATAAATATATGAATAAAGGAAGATGTGTCAACAACAATGAAAATATGAATAAGATAAAAGAAAGTATATGATTATTACTATTAGATAAACATGATTGAAAAAAAAATCAACAACAATATATAAAAACAAATATTACCCACTTAGTATCCACCAGACAGACAAGGGATGTAAGAGGGATAATCTATACTGATTTGACATTATGTTCTGATAGTTTATATTTACCTCCCTTTTATAATAAGAAGGAAGAAAAACAAACAAACAAACAGACAAAAGTTGTAATCGATTCTTAAAACCGAAATGATGAAGGTATATTCTGCATATTCTACTGCTAGATTAGATATTGCTTTCAGTAGTATAAAATGTAGCAGAAGTCCCATACAAAATTTAATGACAATTGCACAAACAAGACTTTGAAATTATGGAAAAAGAGAGATAATAAATTTTTTTCCCGTTTCTTATTTTCTGACGTTAATAATTAGAAACAACTAAATGGTGTAATATTATGAGAATTGTTTTAAAGCTTATAAAACTGTAAATTTATTTATTATCTCAGCTGAGTGTGATTTTATTATTCAGGTAAAAAAAAATGAAATTCAGGTTTGCATTACCTATGGACATATAATTCAAAGATTTAGAAATATGTATACTAATTTCAGGCAACTCAAATCTTATATTAAAGCCATTTTTAACTTAACTCATATATATACAAACATAAAAGGTACAATAAGCATACACAATGTAAAATAAATAAAGAAAAGCAATAATGAAATAATATAGCTTGCAACTAAAATATAAAGCAAAAGAAAATGTACACATGCATATGAAACTATTTTAAGCACTCTAGCAATAGCTTCAAACAATTGGTTCTGTGAAAATGGGATGGTATTGGTAGAATTTAACACAATCTTACTAGGAACTGATCATTTTTTTAATATCTTACGTTGGGTGATACATGATAGGAGATGTTTACAATTAAATGAAATTGAAAGCTAATAGTCAAAGTTAGATAGCGCATTGTAATTTTTGTACTGTTTTTTTTTTATTATTTTTTCCTAAGAAGAGATGATGTTGAATCATGAGTTGCATATAACTTGTCTTAAACAAACTCAATTGACATCACATCACATATTCACCATTGACATTTAAACAGCTCAAAAACTAACTTCAGCTCTAAATGGGAGAGGGGCTGATACTTTTTTGTAAGATTTAATATTTTCTATGTGCATTCTCTATATTGAATTAATTAAGCTGTTTATTATATATGTGATATTATTCATAAAATATCTTGATATCATGAGACCTTACACAAGAGTTTATAAATCTGCTAAAATCAAAAGTTTAAATCACGCATATATTATAAGTTTTGCTTATATTTCTGAAATTTCATTTTGTACATACTATTTAAACTTAAACAGGCATCAATTAATCAAAATTGTTTATATAGTGAAATTTCACTATATATACAATTCTGAAAATATTTATCATTTCTTGTTCTCAACTAGTCTTTTTACGAAATACAGAAGAAATAGATATAAATTATGTAAATAATCACAAATCAAAGTGACAGAAATTATGCACTACTGAAATCTTTGCGGATGACCCAGGCATCCTTTGCATTCAAGCGAGTTCCTAAAATAATGTGAGTGGGGCGCCCCTATCTTTTATTCTTGTTTGGTGCTTCTCCTTTCTAATTGTATATGCAACTCGTGCAAGATCTGATCGCGCTTGTTTCATTTTTACTGGCAAATCATCTACCATAATCATTTTTGTTCCTGCGAGGTCATGCGCATATGACATAACGAACTGTTTGTCCGCATATTGAATAAAGCGCTCTATTATAGGATCTGGACGCTGTGGACCTGTTCGTTCCTGAGCATGTTTTTTCGAAGGAATTCTATGTGCATTTACTAAAGCTAAGCTTTGAACTTTCGCTTTTTCAATCTTAAGATCATTTATCATGAAATTGCCAGTTAAGTTTATGTTTGTAGACGATCCTGCATCCATGGATCAAAGGATAAAAAGGCATAGATGCTCGACAATTAGCAATAAATTCCGCTCAAACCAGTACTAGGAGGTATGAGTAAAACTCATTTTTTGAAGGCCTCATGGTGACTTCAAGATAAAGAACAACAATAAAAGCATTGTTCCATTGTTTAGTATTACCATGTGTTTGTAGATGCATTTACTCCATTTCCCTTCTTTACTAATTTTATATCTCTCCACAAATTCAAGGGCCTGTGGTCGATACAATGACTACTTGATAAAGCCCTGTTGATTACAAATAGGCTACTAAAGCAAGGGTATGTTACCCGTAACTTGAAGTCATCACTACAGAAGTTTTACGGTCGACATCACGATCTTTTGTCTTCATTTTTCTTTTTTGTGCTGTACTCATGTTATGTCTTTGTTTTTCCAATGTTGCCATTGTCGTTGAATTATTAGAATGACGTTTCGGATCTCACTTACTTTCATTCCCTAGAATATAAATTAAAAGCAATTGTATTAGATATATAAAACCACAGACTGTTTAACCCTGTCAGCGAATCAGCCAACGAACCTATTAACCGGACATTTTCAAAATTCAATTTGCCAGTTAAAGCTTAGACGCCATAAATCGCGCCTTCTACACATCAAAACAGTGACGTCAAATATTTAACCTAACTTCAAAGATCAATCTGTTCCACTTATTTCGTATTCCTACACTAAACTCATTTTCAATACATACGGGTATTGCGTGATTTCCAAAATGACGACTTCAAAACCAAACCACTTGATTGCGCTTGCTCCACTTCCCCTTTCAATTATAGTCCGACTTGACACGTGATAACCGGTGACCTAGATATCGTACACAACCTCAAACTACGTAATGTCCTTTCAAAAGAAAGGGGAGGTTTGGCATGCCATAAAACCGGTTTAACCCACCATTTCTTTTGATGCCTGTACCAAGTCATGACCATTGCGGTCGCGATGTTTCCGGTGGTTTCGACCTGATTTGTCTTTTTGTCTCATGGACTTCGGCTCTTGATAACTCTGTTCGGTAATTTTGTTATTACCCCAGGTTATAACATGCCTTGCTTAAAGTGAAACTATGTTTTGGCCTAATATTTCGAAATTTTTGATATTTAGTGCTTCTTTGTGACTATTTTTGGATTATATATTTACGAAAGGATATGGAGTACATGAACATGAGACCATAACACATATGTTAACTCCAACTGCAATAATTTAATGAGCTGTATGGCCATTTCAGAAATTTATTCCTCATCAGCAGCACTAGAACCCAAACAAAGGAAATGCCTTTATATCATAAAAACTATTTAAAAATAATACACAGCTAATCAAAAAATTAAAGATTTTTTTTTAATACAAAGAAGTGAAAAAAATAAATAGCAATGAAAATGAAAAAAAAATTTAAAAAAAAACATAAAAAATATTTTTGACTTGTCTGGCAAGGTGGACCTATTTGCAAGAAAAATAATAAATTTCAAAGACAAATATAATCTTAAAAGAACTTATATTCGATACATAACACTGAAAAAAGGCCAATTTTGCCCAAACCTGATAAAAAGTTGTTTTACAGGCGACGTAGCATAAAAACAACGTAATACATGAATTGCAGTTATCAAAAAGTCTAGAAAGACTTTAAAATGCATGAATTAGCAGTGTTGAAAATGTCAATATTTGTGTTTACAAATTTTGAGATTTTAAAGATTCTTACTCTTCATGATTTATCTTAAAATACCGGTTATTAAAACGTTCATCCGTTAAATCAACTTTGAGATATAGTGACATGAAATCTTTACACACATACTGGCCTATCAATGATACTGCTGATGTCTACTACTGAAATATATTATAATTCTTTACCAAACCCTTCGGGAAGTTTGACTTTGATTTTTCTTGTGTAGTACATACATGTGTTTGAGCTAGCCGGCAGATTAACGCCGAGCATCCCTTGACTCATCTTTCAAAATTACGTATTGTTATTTTCTCTCCTTTCAAGATTATGGTTATAGGTTAGTAGTATTGGGTTTTATTCGTATTATACAATAAGGTAAATGGACAAAGAAAGGGGGTTTGGGTACCTATAATAAGCAATGAAGGGATATGGAGTTAAAGAAAATGAGACAAAATCTCCACAAATACGTGGGAAAAACAAGCAATGGAACAACGCTTTTATTGTTGTTTTTCATCTTGAAGTCATCATGAAGCCTTCAACAATGAGCTATGCTCATACCTCATAGTAAGTTCAAGACGGCCCCTAGCACCGGTTTAAGCGGAATCCATTGCTAGATGTCGAGCAACGCTACATCTATGTTTATTACGTCATGGATGCGGGATCGTCAACAAACATAAAATCAACTGGCAAAGTAGTCTTACAATTGCTGTCATCCATTGCACGACAAAAAGACAAATAGAAGACAAACACAACGTTTAAACAACCACAGTGCACTCATCGAGTCAAAAGTAAGAAAACTTGGCTTCATAAAATTATGAGATGTGGTCACAATAATCAGGTGGTCAGAATAATAAAATTTTGAAAACACAAAAAAAATAAAATAAAATGCCAAAATTTGAAATTATGATAGTGCATCCATATGAGAAATTCTTCCAGGAAAAAGTACACCGGTTTACCCTACCGCTGGCCTTTACTAGTGTCGTTATCAAGTCCGGAAGTGTAATTTCCGAAATTACTTCTAAATAAATTTATATACGTAAATGCATCTTTAATAATATCAAATCATGCTTGCCAGTTTATTTTTAAAGGTGGGCAATATTTAAACCCCTTTCAAAAGAATCGTCTAATTTCTTTATCTGCAATGATGCTCATGTTCCCCGTAAATATATGTAAGCAAGGGTCATAGCTATATGGCAACGTGGAATTGGCTCAGGCAGTTTTTTTTTTTCGAAATTAGTATCACAGGTTGAAAGGAGTCATTGAAAAAATACTTCTGGAAGACTTTTTGTAGGAGAACGAAATGACAGGCATGTCCTGGTTGTCAAAATAAACGGGAACAAGTTTTTGAATATCTGGGTCCCGAAAAATATCTGCTATGTCGATTAGCATTAACATTGATATTTTGATAGGGTCTTTGCATTTTAACTAAACACATTCTAAATTTCTAAAATCTGTAATGAATGGAAACGGGTTATGTATTCCGGTATATGCATGGAATCATTATGCTAAACTCCTCACAGGAAGGGATCTTGGTGGAAACTGTATACTGAGGGTACATAACTGAATTTGTCAGTTGGTAATGGGTCTGGAGCCGGCATGTCAGTTAACTGTTAGTAGTCTCTCGTGTCTTGTGATTTAATGTTTATGTCCGTATATTTAGTTCTTTCAGTATCATTTTTCACAATAGACTCAGTCCTAGTGCCAACTGAATTTTACTGTTGTTACGTTTTTTTTTTTTTTGTTTTTTTTTAGATCACATTGGCTGTAGGGGGCCTAATAAAACTAGTTTAACCCCGCCGCAGCAGATTTGTGCCTGTCCTATGTTAGGAAATTCATTAAGCATTTTCTAGTTAGTTTACTTTATGTCTATAGGAGTCTAGGATGATGTTTATTTCGCTGGACTTGATTGCTCTTTATTCAGGGGCCGACTCCGACCTGCCGTTGGGTGTGGGGTTTCCTCACCGTTCATTGAAGATCTTATGTTGGTTTTGAGTTGTTATTACTCCCATTTGGGTCGTTGTCTCTTTGACACATTCCCCGTTTCCCTTCTTTTTTCTAGATAAGTTCTTTTATTAATATATCTATTTTCTAAAATTGTTTCACATGTCCATCGGGTTTGTCCATTCTCAGATAAAACCGATGAAAGCAGAATATATTATTTAGCCCATATTACAATGATTTTGTCTATAATCTTACTTAATAATAAATTATCGTGTGTATTTGGAACTCAGTTTTAGCGTATTTAATTATCCGTAATACCTAGATCGAAAAATACCGATTTGTAGCCAAGTATCGAAAAATACCGATATGTAGCAGCTGGGGCTTTCTAGGGACGTCGCAGCAGTGATCATATACGTGTATGGTAGATATGTAAGTACAAAACCTTTTATTTGAGCTATTGCTAGTGACCATTAGATCCGCAGGAAAATTTGAGGGTCGAATTTACGGAGTTTAAACTAGGTTAATATAGTGAGTATGGTCATTCCGACCAACTTGGCTTAATGTCGGCTGGATCTTTCTTAAGTTTTCGCAGCATTGTGCATTACATGTCGGTAGGTAAATGTATCTGTAATACCCTTCATTTTGAACATTAGCGTATGATACCTAGACCCGTACAAAAAATGTTTGACGCTGTTTAATAGAGGGTACTCTACAACGAAAAATAATCGATTCTTTCCTCAGACCTTCAAGAGAGCACCACTCCAAGGAAAACGTAGATCTGCTCAAGAAATTGAAAGTACTTGGAAGAAAGAATTATGGTTGTTATTGTTTGCTAGTTTCACACTTGTACAACTACTATAATAAATTAGACATATATTCTGGATTTCTGATAATTATGCGTAATTTTGCATTTCTTCCTTTCTCTTGATAGCAGATATAATCAACCTCTGTCTCATGGATGGAAATATGGCTGAGCTTTAATCTGTATATCATGTTCACTCCCCGTTATCATTTGTTAATTATAACATGAGGGCGACGTTCCTGTAGCTCCATCCTTCGGGGTTACGATTCTAATACGTTTTTTCTACTCTAGATGACTTTGATGAATGTAACCTTAGTATCATATCCAAACTTTTAAAACAAGGTTACAGATTTCATAAATTGTTGAAAACATTTAAAAAGTTCATAGAAACAATGGCAGTAGAATACCGAAAGAACAAAGAAGATATGAAAATCTGATATCAAAATATAATACACTCGCAAACAACTTATTACTAAGGGCATTTCTAATCCTCGATTTTACTGATATGTTGTTAAAAAATGCCAGAAACTGATTATAAACCCTGCAAAACTAGGACGTAACTTACATTCTTTACGTAATATTGGATATCGACAGGATATTCTACATATCCTTTAAATTGGCTGACGTGAGAGTTTTCACGCATACTGGCCTCTCACTGATACTGCCAATGTCTACTGAAATACATGATGATTCTTTACCAAACCCTTCTTGGAGATTTGAGCTTGATTTTTCTTCTGTAGTGCGACAGTGTTTTTTTTACCAGCAGACTAAGCTCCTTGTGCTAGCCGGCAGATTAGCGGCGAACACTCCTTAACCCATCCTTCAAAATTACGTTGTTCTTGTCCTTTTCAAGATTGTGGTCATAGAGTTAGTAGTCTACCCGTTTTAGGTCTTATTCGTATGTTTATTCAACTATAGGGAAACAAGACAGAGAAAGGGGAGGTTTGGGAGCCCATAAACTGGTTTAATCCTGCCACTGGCTTTTGCTAGTGCCTGTATCAAGTCCAGCTGTCCCGAATTCCTATCATTTTTTACGTGTTTTGTCTTTCATTTGTTGTTCTTTTCTTGTGCAGCTCCTTGGAATATAGTGGCATGTGACTGTGTTTTTCGGTCATTTTATGGGTTTCCTGTTATTCTTTGTATTCTATTTATCGACTGTTTTATGACTGCACTTTAATATATTATTCGGGAATCTTTACAGGGGATATGGGTTCATATTCTCTGTGTTTTATATCCCCTAAGCCGTGAGAAGAAAGGGATATAGGGCAAAGAAAAGAAATATGAACCTGTAACCCCTGTGACCCGAATAACTTTTATATTCTGCTGGAAGTGCCACAATTTTCCTTTCAAGGCGTTTGAAAATTGTAACTTGGTTACCACGGGCATACACTCTCATATCCAATGTCAAGCTTACCAATCAAATTGCAGGATCTACCTGGATATTACAGTTTGATAGAATAAACCTGTATATATGTACCAGACCATACGCGCACGGTCCGGACCATATGCGTATACTCATATGGTAGGACCGTACGCATACGGTCCAACCATACGCGTATGGTCCGACCGTATGCGTATACATTTGTACTCATACGGTCTGGATCGAGCCAGACGAATGTCAAGACATTTTTTGCTGGATGCTGGATATATTTTTTTAACGAAAATGTGTCATTAAAATATTTGGTTACAGGTTCACATTTTTCTTCGTTCATGTCGAACTGCTGGGAATTTATTAAGACGAACATCTTTCTTTTGTATACTGCCGAAAACTGACCGATATTCCTTTTCCATACTTTATAACACTTCGTATTTTCTCCACTAGCTTTTTCATTTTTTTATCAATTAATTCGAGTAAATAATCCAAAAAAGAATTTAGTTTGTTCTCTTAGGACATTTCATGTGCAGAAAAAGTGGTCATTTTCTGGGGCGGTAACTGTGAAACATCACCTTTACATGTATGTGTGCATAATTCGATCTTTTCAATGGAAATAAAAGAAGTGGACAAGATTGATAAAAAAATATATTGAGTTATTTTAATGCAAATGAAAATTAATTAAATAATAAATTGATTAGATAAATATTACGATTATGGTTGATTTGTGTTTAAAAAGTTCTTGATACATATTTTATATTTGTGGTACATATATGTATATTGTTGGGGTGTTACACATTAGAAATAAGAAGATGCTACTGGTAGATGATTCAACATCTACCCAATTTACAAAATATTATAGACAAGTGGTCAAGACATCACCTGTTACCTTGATAAGGTGTTAATTATCATTGTTGCAGCCAGGTGTTAAGCTGTTTTAAATTATTGTATTTGTGTGATTTCAAAACAAAAAAACAAAATATTATAAATAAATAAAATCTGGATTTTAGAATTTGAAATTACATTACATTACTGAGACATATGCATCATCAGACATACGTAAGTCACTCGTTGTACATCAGCTGACAATACTAATAAAATAAATAATAAAAAACAAAACTATTATCTTTTAAATAGATTTATTCACAGAATTTGTCTTTTAAAACAACGAAAAGAACACATTCTTTCACTCAGTACAAATCCTAGCTCAATCTAATCAAGGACTTATACGTCTAATGTGTATCAGAACTGAAAAATGCATATAGCACTTTTGACGAACACATGCAGAATTTAAAATCAAATATTAATTAAATATTATTTCAACATTGTAATTACACCTTTTAAATAAAAATTAGCAGATTATAACACTGATTGCCAAACAGAACAATAACAGACCACGCCCTCTTCCGGTTGTCTCCATATTGGAAAAAATATGAATTTTTGTCAGTTTTCAATTCAAATTGGAAGTAAGTTAATCAATTTCTTAAGTGTTAGAAAATGCATCATTTTGTAGATAAATATCTTAACTTTTTGAGAAGAGCCAATCATCTTTAGATTCTCATATAGTTTTCTTTTAATTAATCATGATAAGAAGCTGCTATTTACAAAAATACAAGGGTTATATAGGGGAAATACATAAATCATGCATTTCAAATCAAATTGGAAGTTATTTCCCATTTTTCGATTCGATTATATCAAAAGAAAGATATTTTATTGTAGAATAAGCAGAGAGCCAATCATTTTTAAAAAGTGATATAGAAATTATGTTATTTTGATTTTTTTTGCCGACCCCTATGCATTTTATATTTGCAATTCGAATCGTGTACAGGTATTATTGTATCAGAAAATTGTGAAATTTTATGATGCACATGATTTACAAATCGAAAAAAAATATAGTGACCATGAAGAAACCATGATTTATTTAAAAATTCCTGTCAAGTCTAAAAACACGTTCAAAAGGAAGATATGGGATTATAAGCATGCTGACTTTATCATATGTAATGAAAATATAGCTTCATTCAATTGGGATTCTATTTTGTCATTAAATAATAGTATGGATGCAAATTGTGAAAACTTTACTAACCAATTTCTAGAATTCGTTAACGAAAGTATTCCTAGGAAAGTTACTGTGAGAACAAATGATCAAGTATGGTCCAATTCAGGATTAAGATTGGAAATAAGAAAACGGCTGCACAAACAGGCTCGCCGAACAAAAAATGTTACTGATATAAATAAAATTATGTAAATAATGTTAAAAAGTATACAAAAGAGCAATTCTATCTTACTGCTAATAATCTTTTAGACGATAACTCGAACTCTAATACAAAATCATATTGGTCTCTTGTAAAAAAAAATAGTTAAATGTTCTGGTTCATCAACACATATTACTCACTTAAAGACTGCAAATGGGGAAATAATTACCGATGATTATCAGAAGGCATGCTTACTAAACGATTTATTCTTTCAATATCTATATTACAAGTTGATAATATAGAAATCCCTATATTTCCTCAAAGAACGGAAAATAGTATAGATTTTTTTTCAAACGACCCCGGATCAAGTACGTGACATTTTACAGATTTTGAAACTGGGTAAAGCATCTGGTCTTGATTCAATAAGTTATCACGTGTTGAAATTTACTAGTGATACATACTATTTGCGTACCTTTATCATTTCTGTTTAATTTGTCATTGATGAAAACTGAATTTCCGTCACAATGGAAAATTGCGTCTGTTATGCCTATATTTAAAAAAGAAGATAAGCTTATCACGTCAAATTATAGACCTATTTCATTACTATCTGCAGTTGGAAAAGTTTTTGAAAGAATAGTATTCAAACAAGCTTTTAATCATCTAATTTCAAATTATTTGCTGTATAAGTATCAGTCTGGATTTATTCCAGAGCATTCGATAGGGTTTGGCATATATCCAAAGCATTCGATAGGGTTTGGCATAAAGGTCTATTAATCAAACGCAAAGCGTATGGTACTCATGGTAAACTTTTTAAGTGGTTTGACAGCTATATTTCAGACAGAAAACAAAGTGTTTTTATCAATAGTTCTAGTTCACCCCTAGGTCAAACAAATGCAGGAGTGCCACAGGGTTCTGTTTTAGGCCCTTTGCTTTTCTTTATTTATGTCAATGATATTGCAGATGATCTTATCAGTTTAGCTAGACTTTTTGCGGATGCGCATATGCAGAAATAAAATTCACAGTAACTTCGGTTGTGTTGTATATGTAATGTTCGTGTGTTTTGTGGGCATGTGGTGTCTTTGGTCTTCCGTCTTTTGGTGTTCTTGCTTTTGCCTTGACTCTGGACTTTGATTTGTGTAATCTTGTACTTTGTTCCTTCGGTATTCTACTACCGTTGTTTAGCTAGACTTTTTGCGGATGATACTTCGCTTTCATATTCAAGCGTAAATCCTTATACTGTGGAGGATATAATGAATAGCGACTTAGAAACTATTTCTGCCTGGTCCAAGGAATGGTTAATAACGTTTAACCCTAAAAAAAACTAAGGCTATGATTTTCTCAAATACTCCACTTCCTGATGACTTTGATATCAAGTATCAAGATGAAACAAATAACAAATACCGAAGTTACTGTTAATTTATTTTCTGCATATGCGCATTTCGACAACTTATGTCTCATCAGTGCAGATAAAACCAAAACATTTGGGAGTCCATTCACCAAAAACTTGTAAAAGCTGATAGAGAACAAATAACCAAAAGGATCTAAACTGAAAAGCCAAAGTTAAGTTAAGGACAGAGCTGTGCATGAGGGAGACAATCCTTAGTTTTAAATAAAATTTTGTAAAATTTAGATATTGCAAGGTTCAATAAAAATCGGTTTTAGGGTCAGCACTGAAGTACTGACTACTGGGTTGGTGAATACCCTCGGGGACTAACAGTCCACCAGCAGAGGCATCGGCCCAGTGGTAATAAATAACAAATACTGAAGTTACTGTTAATTTATTTTCTGCATATGCGCATTTCGACAACTTATGTCTCATCAGTGCAGATGAAACCAAAACATTTGGGAGTCCATTCACCAAAAACTTGTAAAAGCTGATAGAGAACAAATAACCAAAAGGATCAAAACTGAAAAGCCAATATTAAGCTAAGGACAGAGCTGTGCATGAGGGAGATACTCTTTAGTTTTAAATAAAATTTTGTAAAATTTAGATATTGCAAGGTTCAATAAAAATCGGTTTTAGGGTCAGCACTGAAGTACTGACTACTGGGTTGGTGAATACCATCGGGGACTAACAGTCCACCAGCAGAGGCATCGGCCCAGTGGTAATAAATAACAAATACCGAAGTTATTGTTAATTTATTTTCTGCATATGCGCATTTCGACAACTTGTGTCTCATCAGTGCAGATAAAACCAAAACATTTGGGAGTCCATTCACCAAAAACTTGTAAAAGCTGATAGAGAACAAATAACCAAAAGGATCTAACAATTGAGTTTGTCACATCACACAAACATCTTGGTATAAATTTTGATTCTAATGGCAATTTCACACTCATATCGAAATAATTATACAATCTGTTAGCAAGAGATTAAATGTCCCCAAAAAATTAAAATGTATTCTGAACCGAAATTATCTATCACGTATATATTTAACATTTATTATGCCAATAATGGAATATGCCTGTGAATTATGGTCTGGCTGTAGTCAGCAAGATGCAGACAAGCTGGATAAACTCCAGCTGGAAGCTGCCCGAATAGTTACGGGCTTACCCTCATTTGCTAGTAGTGAATCTCTTTACTTTGAAACGGGATGGGAGCAATTATCAGATCGAAGAAGATCGATGAGATTGAATTTGTTTTATTTAATACATAATTAAAATCCCCCTGAATATCTTTGTGAACTTATGCCCCCGTTAGTTAGCCAAAATTTAGACTATAGTTTACGTAACAGTGATAACTATGCTTTACCAAATTCACGATTGGAGATTACTAAAAGATCTTTCTTTCCCTCTACTACAGTGGACTGGAATAGACTAGATCAACAAACTAGAAACTCTCGAAATATTAATATTTTAAAGAGGAAAATAAAAGTTCAAACCCCCAAACCCCCGCCTTATTTTTGTCACGGTGATCGAAAACTTAACATTATACATACAAGGTTACGAAATATGTGTAGTTTATTAAATGCTGATCTATGCAGAGTCAAATCCAGTCCATCCTGTATCTGTGGACACCAGATTGAAGATTGTATTCATTTTTTATGGAATGTCCCCTATATACCAATGAAAGAACCACTTTACTAAACAACTTACAAAATTATGAAGTAACTATTGAATTACTATTAGCTGGTGACTGTAATCTTAGTTCTGACCAAAACATAGAAATTTTCAATAGTGTTGATTCATATATAAGAAGATCACGTCGTTTTAATGAAAATTAACTTAAAAATGTTGTGAATATTGTACTTTCATCACTCACTCCAGTTTACCGTTTTTTTTTTTTTTTTTTTTTTTTTTTTTT
>MJUU01071003.1:21474-35853 GCA_002080025.1 Modiolus philippinarum
CGTTCATAATAACGATATGTTCTATGTATATTTGATGTATGTATGTTTGATATACATAGAACATATCGTTATTATGAACGCTAGTTGTCGTTCATGTTACTAGCATATCTGTGACGTTGTGAAACTCTTAGTAACGTTAGCCATGAATATCCCCGCAAGGGTGAAACCGGTAGGAACGTTATGAGGAATTTTTATATGTTTTGTGCAATTTATACTGTGGAATAGTTTTCATAAAGACTATAGTGCATTTTCTATTTGTTTATTTTTCCTATATATATATATATATATATATATTCTTATAACCACAAACAATGAATGATGTTTAAAGTAAATTTTCATTAAATACAATTTCAGAACGTTTAAGAGATCCAGTATTCTTTCTAACTGGTATCCGAGGCGATCGTTTCCGCCATCAATTACACGAGAGTTCCTATCGCGAAAGTCCAGTATTATAGGCCAATATTCTTTATGAGTTGTGTAGGGAAAGTCATGGAACGTGTCGTATATACAAGTCTTTAATCATCTTAATATGAATAGCTATTATATGAATATCAGTCTGGTTTTGTTCCAAAATATTCAACAGTTCATCAGTTATCAGAAATGTATAACTGCATCTTGAATTCACTAGAAAAAAAAGGAAATTTATAAAATAAAATGAAATCTTATGGTCTAAATGGGAATCTATTAGGTTGGTTGGGCGTCAACAAAGGGTGGTTTTTAAAGATTCGATGTTATCATTTTGTCAAATATGAGCTGGTGTACCCCAAGGGTCTGTCCTTGGAAATCTTACTTTTCATTGTTTATATTAATGAGTCATTAAGGATATTGCAGAAACTCTTATATCTTGCAGACGACACTTCCTTCAACTATTCTAGTCATGATGGATTGCAGATAAAATCTGTAATTGATCATGGCTTGAAAGAGTAAGATGAATGGTCAGAGAAATGGTTAATGTCTTTCAACCCCGGTAAGACGGAAATAATGTTATTCTGCAATACAGATATCCCTCCTCTTAAATTTAAGATATTCCTATTATGAACTGTCACAAACATTTGGGAGTCACATTTAGTATCGATCCTAAGTGGAACCGGATATTGAAAATGTTATCTCTAGAGACACTTGTTCTTCGGAAATTGAAGTATAAATTGTGTCGTAAAAATCTAGAAAAATATATATGGTATATATTAGTCCGATTTTTGAATATGCATGTGAGGTTTGGGATAATTGTGGGGTGGGACATTCTAATAAATTAGAACAGCAACAGTTAGAAGCCGCTAGAATTGTTTCTTGATTGCCAAGTCTTACAAGTTTGGACTTAATTTGTAAAGAAATTGGCTGGGAAACACTAGCGGAAAGACGATTACAATCGTTCTATATTATACAAAATGATAACGCTCCGAGCTATCTTTGTGATTAAATACCTCCAAAAATCCAAAGTACCACTTTATATCCTTTGCGTGATAGAGACAATATTATTGTACCGTACTGTTTATGATTCCTATGGTGTCGGCCCCCGAAAACTAAATATAATACTGACACAACATGATTATGATTTATACAAGGTAAACATTATATCTCATCCGTCATGTCTCTGTGGTGCACATTGCGAGGACGCCTTCCATTTTTTCTTCGAGTGTCCAAAATTTACATCACCACGTAATTCTTTGATTGAAAATCTGGCTTGGTTACCAGAAGTTTGTAACATAAATCTTCAACTTTTATTTTGTGGTAACTCAGAATTAACCAATGCCCAAAAACGAATATATATTTAAGCTCGTGTAGAATATATCAAAAAGTCTGAGAGATTTCTTGTTGTTTGATCAACACACACACCATCCAAAAATTAACAACTATATATATATGTTGTGTACAAGTTGTGATTTTGTACAAGTTATAACTTTTACAGAAATATTGTACAAGTTGTACTGACATCCACACCTACTTGACATTATCAAAATCAACAAATTATTATGTAACAGAATTGAGAAAAAAGACATTTGTGCTAAGAAATCCAAGCCTTAGACTAATGTATTTCATAATATTTCAAAACAAATATCAAGTAATAAAAGTAAAATAAGCTTGTAAGCTTCACTGTGTTTATTATATAAAAAATATTGTTGCATAATTTGTTTTATGCTAAAATGCACTTATTTTTCATCCATGGTCATTCAGTTACATTGACTTTGTTATGATGAAGTTAATTTGTTTGAAATGTAGAATCAATTTGTCAGAATTCTTCATCAAATAAAGGTACTCACAATTTATGATAACTTGTACAAAATTTTCTGTACACATTATAACTAGTACAAAATTACAACTTGTACAAAACATATATATTGTTTCTATTATTATTTAAGTATCACTGCAGTTCCAATTTGTATTCCTTTGAAAACATTTTGCTTATATTTGTTGTTATATGTATAAGCATGCTCTAATATGTTATTGTAAAAATTGTATATGCGGGAGAAGACTTCATAAGCTTGTTTAACTTGTGTCTTATCCCTTTTGTCATTGTATGAGCAAATAAAATAAGTCTAACCTAACTCAAACAATTTACGAATTGTGAAATGACCAGTAACGTCCGAACAATTGTTTTTTCATTGAAATCGATAGGGCTATATACGTCTTTTCCGTACTCTACAACTTTCCAGTAAGCGATAGATAAGCAACGTATTGTAAAATATGAAAGAGCGGAGCGGGCCAAATCTTGTGTAAGTATGTAGCTTTAAAAGATGATAATAAACTTTCAGCTATTTTCAGTAGCTTTCGTTTTTTTTTGTGAATAACAGATGAATTCAACAATCTGTCAGTTTCACTCTTGAGAGCAGTAAGAAAGACTCGACTGGAACCACTGCTTGATTCACGGCTGCTTTTGGTGCAAGGCTTTTGACTCGTGAACACTATTTACGGGAAATCGAATCATCAATATCATTTCAATAAACAAGGATATAAAAGGCTTTAAATGAAAATCATTAGCCATAGCAAAATAAAACTACTGGCCGTATCAAGACCATTACAGTTTTACAATTTGACGAAATTCTTACCGAAAGAAGAGCGTTGCTATCAGTCCGAAATTATATCTCTCCATTTTGAAATTCCTTTCGCTAAATGTATATTGCCAAAATAAATGGTCTCTGTTCGAAAGATGTCATGTTTTGCATAATATCTGAAAATTACCATTCTATTGGCCAATGCAAAAAATAACCAGCAACCTTAAAAAGATAGGCTCAACAATCCATACCCTTTCCACCGGCCCTTTCAGTGAAAAACTGCAAAGAATCTTTCCATGGCCATTCAGAATGTTTGAAAAGAAGATACTTCATTAAATATTCCCCAAAAATATTCTAATTGTCAAATCTTCTTTCAAAGATTTAATATTTTGTATAAAATGATGTTGCAGCTGAATAAAAAAATATCTATTGAAAGTTAAGATGAAGAAATAGCTATTTAAAAGCGTCATATTTTATCGCTGTACATCCTTCCATTTGGCAAGCCAAGATGCCAGGAAACAAATTCTGGGGAAAAAAGAGATTTTTTTTAACAACAAAACTTGTCGTTACCGGAAAGACATCTATTAGATAATCACAGCGGGAGGGGTACATTTCCGTTGTCATGTGATTGGTTTATACCAAAAAAGGTATATATAAAAATATACACAAGCCTTTCTGGTGGAAATCGAACAGTTGTTTACAGTAAGTTCATTAGCTTTTAATTACAATTAAGACTTTAAGACTAAAAATGATGTAAACACTTGTATTTTAGAAAATCAAATAACTTATGTTGAAAATTCATACAAAGCTTCACATGGACATCCCAATATTATAGCATTATTGCGTAATGTTTTTCATATTGGCATTGTTATAGATCCGAAGTAAGCCATATTGGCCTGAGGCGCAAGCCGAAGACCAATGTGACTTATCCAGGATCTATAACTGTGCCAATATGAAAAACATTACACAATGATAATTTTATTAATTAACTTCCTTTCCATTAATTATATCAATTGCTTTCCAGTATTTCTTTACTTTTTATTTTAAAAGACATTGCGTCCTGTCAAAGCACGAGAGCAGGAGACAATTTACGCACTATTAGCTTAATTAAATGATTTCATAACCAGAGACGATAAAACAAGGGTTCGGCAAATGATCGAATCCATAGATTTTCTTTAAAATTTGACTGTTCATTGAATTTGAAAAACTTTGTCCAAATATGTAAAACAAAGAAGTATGTGTCACCGAATTGGTTTCCGCAGAAAATAGGATTGAATATGGGACTAACAAAAAGCAAAAAAATACAAAGATTATATAGGGAAATCTAAGACAAAACTGTCATTACTGATACCAAAACAGTCATATCATAAAACCGAATCCATAGGTTTTCTTCTGATGAACATATTTTAAAGATTTTAATCTGCGGATTAAGAATAGATACAAATTAATCATAGGGTCACCGTCTTCGTTTTCTTCACACAGAAGCTCAAAGGCAAAGAAATGATTGAAAAATACGACAAAATTAAAATATTTCTGAACAAACGTCATGACGTCCGACTCCGACAAGTTATCGACGCCAAGCCATCACAGTTTTTTCTCAGCAACTATGGATATAATTTGTAACGAAGATATAATGAAGGACATATTTATAAGTACCGGGTAGTCTTTAAAAAAAACTTTTCAAAAGTGATAAACATAGCAATCATTTTACATTTTGCATTCAGTTGCATATGTATTTAAGTCATTTTTAATCTCTCGCTATACCTATTCCGAAATTGGCTTTGAAATCATAAATAACATCAATGGTCACAGTCAGAAATGTTTTGTTTACAATGCACAAGTACAAAAGAACTAGAATGTCTAAATGCTCGTTTTCATTTCCACAAATCTTAAAATTTGGGGAGTATTATTGAGATATCCTGACAGTTTTACGCTCTTAACTCCGTCGCACTTAATCCAGATAAGATCTTTTTACAGTGAGTTAAATGGGATCCGTTCGATAGTCAGACGGTTCTACATGTATATTCCGACAGTTCGATAGCCCCAGAGTTCGATAATCCGACAGTTCGATAGTACAACGGTTCGATAGTCCGACGGTTCAATAGTCCGACGTTTCAATAGTCTCGCATGTCTTTTTTAATATTTTGACGCAAACCGTCGGACTTTCGAAGTGTCGGACTATTGAATCATTGGACTATCGAACTATCGGACTATCGAAAAGCGGACTAAAGAACTGTAACGTGGGTTAGGTATTTGTTCAGCGTTCAAAATGTTATCAAAGTGTTGATGTAAGTGGGGTTTTCATTTGTGTGTGTGTGTGTGTGTGTGTGTGTGTGTGTGTGTGTGTGTGTGTGCTTACATAACCCCCATGAGTTGTTGGTTCTGTAAATTTTCGTATTCAATTTGAGCTTGTTTTGAACAAAATTGTCGTGAAACTCGTTTTTTTTTCAAAATCCCTATTTTATTTCTGTCGGTTTTTTACACGAGCGTTCCAGAACTTGGTTACACATTAGGTTTTCACAAAGTAAGTCATTCTGGTGTATGTTTTTATTGTCGTTGTTTTTAAGCTTCACTATTCCAGATAATCCTGTTATGTAACTCTTTGTCCTCCGGCGAGGGACGTGTCGTTTATATTTGGAGAGTTTCTTAAATTACTTTTGCCTCTGCTTGTGTTATACTTCATGTAGAACAATCAGATCTCCATTAAACTCCACCATTTCAAAATCTTATATCCACACTAGCCAAAACTTAAAGTATAGCGTCAAAACAGAACCGGTACTTGAAGTTTTGGTAGACTTTAAAAAAAAATCCCTACACCTACGCCGTTTTACATTTAACAAAACTTATTGTACAATGACATACGATGATCTAAATTGCTCCTCAAAGAATCTCATTTACGGCCTAGATTACTCTCTTTGTGGATTAATATATGTAGGGGAAACAAAAGATAGGTTGAACAAACGTATGTGCGGACATAGATACGAGGTCAAGGACACCAAGACCCGACATGTTTACGCACATTTCAACCAACCTGACCACTCCATTGTAAACATGAAAGTCAGGATAATCGAGAAAATATATCATAAAAGAAATAATTCTACACTTAGTACACCTTACGGTCTACAAAGAGATGAATACTGCATCAGACAATTGGGGACCGCAATACCCTACAGTTGCAATGACAATATAAAAAGTGTAGGCAATCTGTCAAGTCCAGGATGCAGTTCGGTAAATGTGATGAATATATTGAAGGGAAGCCAACGCAGACCACGTAGTCATGGACATAGGCACTATACTACCCCAAGTCTACATGACACTTCAATTAATGGTCTTCTTCCGTTCATGACCATTCCTCTAGGTATTCATCACATTCGTACCAAACTGTATTCCTTGCCACTTTCAAAACTTCATTCCTTATAGAAACATGTAAAGCATCATCCGTAACTGATAGCCATTCCCTAGAATACAAATTAACAGCAATTAATTTGGATATATCTAACCATCGACTGTTCAAGCCTGTCACCACATCCGCTAACAAACCTGATAACCGGACATTTATCAAAATTTAATTCGCCAATAAAGGCTTGGACGCTATAAAACTTGCTAACATTCTACATACCAAAACAGTGACATCAAACATTCCTCCTTATTTAAATGATCAATCAGTTCCACTTATCTCATATTCCTACACTAAACCAATTGCAACTTCCATTTTCAATTACAAACGGGTATTGCGTGACTTCCAAATTGATGTCTTTATAGCCAAACCACCTGATTGTGCTTGCTCCTCTTCCCCATTCAATTATAGTCCGGCTGGACACGTTATAACTGGTGACCTAGATATCGTAGACAACCTGAAACTACGAGATATCTTCTCAAAAGGTCCAAAATTCCGTAAGCCCAAGCACATCAACTGGAATTACAACTTCAAGATTTTGATGGATGCAGTTGAAGACTATGCCAGGAAGTGGGCAAAGAAAGAGAAAGAGGACGTTGAGACATTGTCCGACTGGATCAGGTCCATAAAGTCATTAATTGTTAATCGCATCCGGCGCCTAAAAACAGTTATTAAATCCAGAAATCACAGTATATTTGAAGATCCCCTTGTAGAAAGAACTCTGTCCAACCTCCATGAAAATTACGTCATTGTCCCTGCAGACAAAGCTTCTAACAACATACTGTTTGTGTGTAAGAAACACTATCTCGACTGCCTGGTGAAGGAGATGGGCATCGACAGTACATCTGGAAACCCTACTTATACCCCTACTACAATATCGAGGGATGAGATTGTAAAAAATCACACTTCAGTGTTAGCATCATTTGGCATAAAAGCTAATGATGAAAACAATCAACTCCCTTACATCTACTGGGTACCTAACCTTCATAAGAATCCATACAAACAGAGATTCATTACCGGGTCTTCCAGATGCACCACTAAACCTCTTTCACAGCTCCTCACTACTTTGTTGACCGCAGTCAGAGATGGCCTGAAAAATTACTGTGATAAAGCTTACTCCACAAGCGGGTGTGAATCAAATGTGGATTCTTAAAAATTCAAAAGATCTTCTTAAACAGCTATCCTCAACCAGTCTTACCCATTGCCATAGCATTCAAACTTTTGACCTTTCTACACTTTATACAACCCTGCCACACAATAAACTGAAAACAGTAATTGCAGATTTAATACATCAATGTTTCTACACAAAAAATGGAGAACGCAGATACACCTATTTAGTTATAGGGAAAGACAAGACATATTTTGTTAAGAACCACACCGATTCAAATAATAAGTACACTGAGACTGACGTAATTAAAATGTTAGAATTTTTGATCGACAATATTTTTTTGAATTTGGAGGTCGTGTTTTCTAGCAGACAATAGGGATTCCTATGGGAACAAACTGTGCGCCGCTTGTAGCTGACCTTTTCCTTTACTCGTACGAGGCCAAGTTTTTACAAGGGCTTATTCAAAGAAAACAAAAACATTTAGCCCAGTCCTTTAATTTCAGCTTCCGCTACATAGACGATGTACTTTCTCTTAATAATCTTAAATGGACGTTTGAAATCTAAGCTTAATGACAAGCGTGATGATTCTAATTTCCCAATTGTGAACTTTCCCTTTCTTAGCAGCAATATACCTACCTCTCCAGCCTATGGAGTGTACATTTCACAGTTGATTCGTTACTGTCGAGCATGTAGTTTGTACAGTGATTTTTTGAACAGCAAAAACACTGTCCCAAAAGCTGCTTGGTCAGGGATTTGTTCAACCTTTATTAATTTCATCCCTCAAGAAATTCTATGGCCGTCACCATAGCATCATTGAAAGATATGACGTGTCAGTATCCCAAATGAAGGTGGACATTTTCAGCTAGATTCACGTCTTCCCGGATTTGACTACCGACTTTGACATTTTCCCGGATTGAATCACTCACAGTGTGACGGGTGCTGTTAACAGAACAGGACATGCTTACCCTTCCGGAGCACCTGATGTCACTCTCAGTTTAACTGAAGTTCACACTGTGAGTGCTTTTGTTCTGAATGTTGTAATTTCTGTTTCTGTGCTTTGTATCTGTCTAACGTTATTATTTTTGCGTCTAACGTCATTGATTTCTGTGTTCTCGTTTTTGCCCTGTCTTTGGACTTCGATTTTTGTGAATTTGACCCCTTTGTTCCTTCGGTATTCTACTGCCGTTGTTTCATACCACTGGGCCGATATCTCTGCTGGTGGACGATTCGTCCCCGAGGATATCATCCGCGCAGTAGCTTAAGTTTACTTTAGCTATGAGAATAAAGAATCAAAAGGAACGAATACCGGCTGGGACGTCTCCCGGGTTAAAAAGTCCCTTACCAATGAAGCTACGGAGACGGGTTCATTGGGACAATTAGGTGTCCAGAGTCGTCAAATACCAATTTTGACTGATTCTCAGGTGTCAGTTTCAGATCAGTCGTTTACCTCTAACAGCCCAAAAGATTCTATTCCTAAAATTAAACCTTGTTATGTAACATTACATGACATTTTAAATTTTCCAGATCAGCACTCGCAAGGCACAAGTTCATCATGTCGCGTTAAAAATTGTAAAACATGCAACATGCTTATCACAGACACAAATTTCAAAAGTAATTTAACAAACAAAACTTATTGTACAAGAACATACGTTGATCTGAATTGCTCCTCAAAGAATCTCATTTACGACTTGAGTGCTCTCTTTGTGGATTAATATATGTAGGGGAAACAAAAGATAGGTTGAACAAACGTATGTGTGGACATAGATACGAGGTCAAGGACAACAAGACCCGACATGTTTACGCACATTTCAACCAACCTGACCACTCCATTGTAAACATGAAAGTCAGGATAATCGAGAAAATATATCATAAAACAAATAATTCTACACTTAGTACACCTTACCGTCTACAAAGAGAGGAATACTGGATCAGAGCATTGGGGACCGCAATACCCTACGGTTGCAATGACAATATAAAAAGTGTAGGCAATCTGTCAAGTCCATGATGCAGTTCGGTGAATGTGATGAATATATTTAATGGAAGCCAACGCAGACCACGTAGTCATGGACATAGGCACTATACTGCCCAACGTCTACATGACATTTCAATTAATGGTCTTCATCCGTTCATGACCATTCCTCTAGGTATTCATCACATTCGTACCAAACTGTATTCCTTGCCACTTTCAAAACTTCATTCCTTCTACAAAACATGTTTAGCATCATCCGGAACTGATAGTCATTCCCTAGAATACAAATTAACAGCAATTGTTTTGGATATATCTAACCACCAACTGTTCAAGCCTGTCACCACATCCGCTAACAAACCTGATAACCGGACATTTATCAAAATTCAATTCGCCAATAAAGGCTTGGACGCTATAAATCTTGCTAGCATTCTACATAGCAAAACAGTGACATCAAACATTCCTCCTTATTTTAATGATCAATCAGTTCCACTTATCTCATATTCCTACACTAAACCAAGTGCAACTTCCATTTTCAATTACAAACGGGTATTGCGTGACTTTCAAATTGATGCCTTTATAGCCAAACCACCTGATTGTGCTTGCTCCTCTTTCCCATTCAATTATACTCCGCAAACTACGCGATATCTTCTCATAAGGTCCAAAATTTCGTGAGCCCCAGCACATCAACTGGAAGTACAACTTCAAGATTTTGAAGGATGCAGTTGAAGACTATGCCAGGAAGTGGGCAAAGAAAGAGAAAGAGGACGTTGAGACATTGTCCGACTGGATCAGGTCCATAAAGTCATTAATTGTAAATCGCATCCGGCGCCTAAAACAGTTATGAAATCCAGAAATTACAGTATATTTGAAGATCCCTTGTAGAAAGAACTCTGTCCAACCTCCATGAAAATTACGTCATTGTCCCTGCAGACAAAGCTTCTAACAACATACTGTTTGTGTGTAAGAAACACTGTCTCGACTGCCTGGTGAAGGAGATGGGCATCGACAGTTCATCTGGAAACCCTACTTATACCCCTACTACAATATCAAGGGATGAGATTGTGAAAAATCACACTTCAGTGTTAGCATCATTTGGCATAAAAGCTAATGATGAAAACAATCAACTCCCTTACATCTGCTGGGTACCTAACCTTCATAAGAATCCATACAAACAGAGATTCATTGCCGGGTCTTCCAAATGCACCACTAAACCTCTTTCACAGCTCCTCACTACTTTGTAAACCGCAGTCAGAGATGGCCTGAAAAATTACTGTGATAAAGCTTACTCCACAAGCGGTGTGAATCAAATGTGGATTCTTAAAAATTCAAAAGATCTCCTTGAACAGCTATCCTCAACCAGTCTTACCCATTGCCATAGCATTCAAACTTTTGACTTTTCTACACTTTATACAACCCTGCCACACAATAAACTGAAAACAGTAATTGCAGATTTAATACATCAATGTTTCTGCACAAAAATGGAGAACGCAGATACACCTATTTAGTTATAGGGAAAGACAAGACATATTTTGTTAAGAACCACACCGATTCAAATAAGAAGTACACTGAGACTGACGTAATCAAAATGTTAGAATTTTTGATCGACAATATTTTTGTCGAATTTTGAGGTCGTGTTTTCCAGCAGACAATAGGGATTCCTATGGGAACAAACTGTGCGCCGCTTGTAGCTGACCTTTTCCTTTACTCTTACGAGGCCAATTTTTTACAAGGGCTTATTCAAAGAAAACAAAAACATTTAGCCCAGTCCTTTAATTTCAGCTTCCGCAACATAGACGATGTACTTTCTCTTAATAATCCTAAATTTAAGGATTATTTACATCAGATCTATCCAAATGAGCTTGAAATTAAAGAAACAACTGAAACACCTACTTCAGCTTCGTACCTAGATCTTTTATTGTATATTGACGAAGATGGACGTTTGAAATCTAAGCTATATGACAAGCGTGATGATTTTAATTTCCCCATTGTGAACTTTCCCTTTCTTAGCAGCAATATACCTACCTCTCCAGCCTATGGAGTGTACATTTCACAGTTGATTAGTTACTGTCGAGCATGTAGTTTGTACAGTGATTTTTTGAATAGAGCAAAAACACTGTCCCAAAAGCTGCTTAGTCAGGGATTTGTTCAACCTTTATTAATTTCATCCCTCAAGAAATTCTATGGCCGTCACCATAGCATCATTGAAAAATATGACGTGTCAGTATCCAAAAAGTGGACATTTTCAGCTAGATTCACGTCTTCCCGGATTTGACTACCGACTTTGACATTTTCCCGGATTGAAACACTCACATTTTGACGGGTGCTGTTAACAGAGCAGGACATGCTTACCCTTCCGGAGCACCTGATGTCACTCTCACTTTAACTGGAGTTCACACTGTGAGTGCTTTTGTTCTGAATGTTGTAATTTCTGTTTCTGTTTTGTATCTGTCTAACGTTATTGTTTTTGCGTCTAACGTCATTGTGATCTGTGTTCTCGTTTTTGCCCTGTCTTTGGACTTCGATTTTTGTGAATTTCACCCCTTTGTTCCTTCGGTATTCTACTGCCGTTGTTACATTGTAAGTGTATATTCAATATGTTTATACAATTGTTGTTACAAAAATTTGCTGTGATCTCTACAATACAAGCAATAGAGGCAATAATTCAATCAAAAATTCAAATCCGTCGAGATTTAATTCTTATTTGTATAAGAGAGAACGATGCGGATGAAGTTTTTGTTTAGATCTATGTATTGCTCAACCTGGGAACAAGATTGAGTCAGTTGGTGAAAATTGGAGATCAGCTAAAATCGAAATTCAATATACACAACGTTTGAATTTAGAATAACAAAATACAGAAAATCGTTAAGTTGAAGTATTACTGCCATGTTGTCTGCAGATAGCCCTTGCAACAATGTGTGTCTTGTCACACCAAATTAAAAAAAAAATATTTAGAAAAATAAAAATATCTTTAAGGAGAAATAATTAAAAGATTATATACTAGTACTCATGTTTATTCCTCTACCTTTACAACTAACAGGCAGGGAAGTATTTCACAAAAAATTGTCTCCCGTGTAGATTTGTTTACCTGCGCCAATATTATATATTGTTGGTTATTGTTGCATGCTTATTATAACCCCCCTTTTGTAGCCTCTTTGTAATCTTGCATGTTATCACGAGCGGGGTTGTTCCCCTTTGTATGTTTACATTCATTAAAGCGTTTCTTCCATGTTCAGATGTGTTTTGGTGTCTCCTTCCTTGCTGGCGTGGTGGCAGCGGTTTTAAAGAACCAAAAACTCTGAAAACAACTAACATTTTTACTTATAAACCAATTTCGACGTGAGGAGGAGATTTCCTACAAACTGAGGACCAAAACGGTACGTAGAAATCGTTCAAAGAATCGTGAAAAATGGCAGGAACACGTGCTCCTAAACAATGGACACTGACAAAACAAGAAACAATTACATCTTTTGAATCATGGAGACAGAATCTCCAGTATACATTATCACTTGATCCAAACTTTGCTTCATTCTAAGTAGATGGATTCACTTGGCAGAAGAAAAACAATGCTCAACCCCTGCGTGGCCTCACGAATGACGGCGAAGATGTTTCCGAGGCCAACAGGAGGGCAGCCGCACAAAAGTGTACTCATTTAGAGCTGATGCTTGGGCAAATTGCAAATTATTGCCCTATCATTTCAAGGAACACTATCGTTAAAAATTCAGTATCATTAAAGAGTATATGGCAGTCCATTCGTTTACATTTTGGATTTCAATCTACGGGCGGACATTTCCTTGACTTTAACAGCATTTACTTAGAACCAAACGAGCGCCCAGAAGACCTATATCAACGTCTTGCCAGTTTTATTGACGACAACCTACTACGATCCACCGGCAATATTCAACATCACGGTGAGATTCCTGCTGTGGATGAAGAATTGTCCCCTACAGTTGAAAATTTGGTAGTGCTTACGTGGTTAAGACTCATTCACCGAGATCTCCCTAGCATGGTGAAACAGCGCTATGGAACTGTTCTCCGATCTCAAACATTAGCTTCCTTAAAACCGGAGATTTCACAGGCCTTAGATAGTCTTCTTGATGAGATTCATTCAAATGCAGAGGCCAAAGTTCTTCGGACGGCAATAAAGGACAGGTACAAAGAAAAGACAGTAATAACGTCTAGAAACAATAATTTTGTTAAGAATAGTCGTTTTTGTATATTGTGTAAACAAGCAGGTCGCCCTTCAAATCATTTTTTGAGCACTTGTAAATTTTTACCTGAAGATGATAAGTTGTACATGTCTAAAGTTCGTCAGTCACAGTGTCAGGAAGGGTGTGAAAGTGACCAAGATAGTGATTCTGAATGCTCTGGATATGATTGTAAGGACCCTTCTAAACTTAGAGTTGTATCTTCTTTAAGGCGAGTTAGTACTAAGCAATCACCATGTTTTAATGCCTTTTACAAACAGTTCACAGTCCAGGTAACTCTTAATACAGGTGCTGAAGTTAGCATGATAAAGGCTTCCACCGTTCAGAAAATGGGTATAATCGTTAAGAAAAGCAACCATACCGCTCTCCAAGCCGATGGAGTAACCCCACTTAACATAATAGGAGAATGTCAACTCACTCTCGCGCGCGACGGAATCGAGTTATTTTTAGAAGCACTTGTAGTAAACGATTTAGACGTAGACATTTTGGCCGGTATTCCCTTCATGTCATCCAACGACATTGCCATTTTCCCGAGACAACACAAAATCACCATCCGTGAGCACGTAAGCGTCTTCTATGGCGATGATTTGATAACCTCTCGCAAATCACGTATTCGTAGGACACAGGCCTTTTTGGTTCGTGGCCCTCCGACTAGCTATGTCTGTAGGACTTCTATACCATGAAAATACGAGTTTGTTATATGCATCTCA